>JAUTBZ010126128.1:0-73693 GCA_032361785.1 Lepetodrilus galriftensis | reverse complement strand
AGGTTAAGCTGATTAAATAACTAAAAGAACGAGTCTTTAGCTTGGCTCAAGCATTCTAGGATTAATAATAGGTAGAATGATATTATGTAGATAAGTGCCTCTAGTTGCGGAGGCCAATACCCCCCTTGTGGTGGAAATGGAAATCGAATTAATAGCGTCATTCATAAAACTTAGTTTGTCTTTATTCTTTTTAAGAGAAGAAATCTTTTCAAGATTTTCTACAAGAAATAAACAACTGACAATTATCTCTGCGAGCTTATCCGATTCTTTTTTGACAAAGGAAATTGTACTGATTACATTAACCTGATTCTGTTCTGCATCCAATTTGTGTTCTATTTGAACTTTAAACTCGATGTCTTCAGAGTTCAATTCCTTTATTAAAGGCATTAAATGAAAAGATAGTAACTCTACTCCTTTTATTTGAAATTTTATTTCTTTGCTTTTGCTCATGCTGTAGGAAAAGTAGTTTTATTGGTGTCCAAAGAACAACTAATTAAATGTGAATAAAATGTTCCAGATAATAGAGTGCTTTCCTCCTTGGGAGGAGATTGAAAGAATTCAATCCCAAGGACGTGCTCCAGTTCGACTAAAATATCAACGGTGAAATTATGAGTACCACTCAACCACTTTGTGACTTCCGATGGATTCTTTTTCCCCATAGCTACAATCAGTTCTTTTTTCTTCCAACCTTTAGCTTTAATGGCAGCACTAATTTGCGTGGCAATAAGCATTCGTCTATCGGTCTTTTTTTGATCCACATCAGAGATGGTCTCCAAAAAATCAGCGATAATTGTGTTAGTTTTTGTTTTTTTATGCGTCTTCATGTTGTTCAAATTCAAGGTTTCCAGTAAAATCAAGATAGTCATTAATGTACCTGATTTCTTTATCTCTAATTCTAATTGTCATTTCGTCTGATAGTTGCCGAAGGAAGTAATTTGCCGATTTTAGTATTTCATCATCCTGAAGGGCTCTAACATTTTTTATACCACCACCTCCAAGCACAACAATTGATTTACTGAAGCGGATGCAATAAAGTCTCAGCTTCTTTTTCGGTGTGTCATAAAGTGCCACAACACCATCCCCCAGTCGACCTTCCTTCAGCTTGAAAAAGTGTTCCTCTGCTCCCGTTTTAGTTCCGATAGTTCTCAAACGCATTAATAAACTTGAAATTTCACTATTGAGTGAATTTTTGTGTTGCAAGATAAATTCATCAAACAATGATTTGTCCGAGTTTTCATAGATTATGGTATAAATAGAAGCTTTGTTCCCACTTAGCTGTTCTATTTTTACTAATCTATATCTCATCTACGATGTTTTGGCTGCAAAGATACAGTTTTTTACTTAAAAGTGAAGTTTTGTACTTTAAGGATTAAAAAAAATAACATTTTAGGCACTTATTCCTGTTGAATTAGACTAGGTTTTTCGTGAAAACTATGCCTAATTTTTGCTATCTTTGTCTAGAAACCACACTCGATTTTGGTTCATAAATCACCTGCCATGAAAGCACTATTATTCTTTTTATCGCTTCTTTTTGCGCAAGCAAGTTTTGCCCAAATTATTTTTCCACGAGCATTTGCTTTTGCCATAGATGATCTAGGTTGGAATATTGGAAATGACGATGGCGACATCGATGGTATTGGTCCATATAGAATTGGCCTAAACCGCAAAATGAGGCTACAAGATTACAAAGGAATCGTGGAAGTTGGAGAAGAAGTGGGGGTTCGGGTTCAATGTCTTTTTATCATGGGCGAAATGGATAGAGAGAATATTTTGCGCAAGTATCCCACCACAACTCGTGACGGAGCGAATTGGGATAACACCAAAAATGTGAGTGACGAGCAGATTGATATTATGAATTATGTACGAGAGCAAGCTGCGTATATGGAATTTGGTTTGCATGGAGTCGGTCATGAATATTGGGTAGATGGTGTGAAGAAAAGAGCGGAATGGTATTGCCAACAAGAGGATCACCCTTGGCCAGAAAAAACAGTCCGAGATCACATCCAATGCTTCAAAGATATCATGGGACAATATGGGTTGTCTGAAGCCGATGGGCATAGCTTTCCAGAAAGTTTTGTGCCTTGTGCGTATGGTTATTATTGGAATCCTGGAGAAGCTTATAGCACAGGTAAAGTGATGTCTGATAATGGTGTCAAATATGTAAATACCTTGTTTGATTATATCCGAGAATTGAATCCACCCAAAGAAGCAAATGGTGGAGGTTTTGATAACGGTGTCGTCGTCATTAATCGAATTAATTATGGCAATGAATGGTATCAACTTGATGCACGACCAACAGAACCATTAGCAGATCAAGAAACAGATATTATTGAAACGCATTGGACTAATTGGTTGGCCCAAGATGATTTTTTGCAAGATGATGTCAACACTAAATTTAAGGAATATTACAAAATGGTGCAGCAATCACCAGATCGGTATCTAGCCAAAAACACCGAACAACTCCATGCTCAATGGTTGTACAATAAATACACGAAGGTAAAAGAGAAAAGAAAAAAAGTAAAAATTGACAATCGGTCAATGCCGGATGAAGCCTACCAAAATGAAATTTTGGGCACAATGGTATTAAAAATAAAACTAGAAAAAAACCAGCACATCACCTCCGCTACTTTGGATAAAAAGCCAATGAATGTTTTCTTTGAAGAAGAGGGATATGGTTTTATTTATTTGCCTCAGCTTGCGCAAAAAAAATATACTTTGAAATATAAATTAGGAGCAGAATCCAAAGAGCCAAATATCTTTTTGAGTGGCACTTATAATGTTTATGATTTCAAAGTTAAGAAACATAAAGCTTCCGCAAAAGTTAGGGTCTATGGTAAGCAAGAGATTGTGTTTAGGCAAGTGACTCAACCTAAGAAAATTAAGATTGATAACAAGAATTTGAAAATGTTAGGTTCTGCTTATGACGCTGTTAATAGTAATTTGACGGTGACTGTTCAGGCGCTCGATATTCAGGGAGAGACGGGTACTATCTCTTTGGAGTTATGATAAAAACCCAACCATACTTGTATTGAGCAAGCTGCCCGAATCATTATCAGAGAAACAAAAAGAGAATAAGGTCAAGAATTTATTGCAAAAAATGAAGCATAGCGGCTTAATTAAGCTTAATGACAAAAGATTCTGGAATTTAGATTAGTATATTTAGACGAAATTTAGACGGAAATTTAGACGAGAATCCGACTTAAGTAATTGATTACCATTGAGTTGCAGGTTTGTTAATAAAATTTTATAATTATAAGATTTAGACGAAAACAAGACTATAGCCTAGATATGTCCTTGAAATTTAATTAGGAATTACTATTATCAATAATCCAAATAGGCTTATCCCCAACTCTGATAATTTTCGAATTTGCCCCAAATTTTCCCCAAGCAAATCCTGTTTTTAAAGGCTTATTCGTTAGGTCTGCAACCAAATAAGATGCTGGTAATTGTGCGACAATTTCGAGCGGAAAATTATATTGAGTTTTATTTGATTCCATTATGCCGACTTTCTCTTTCCAAATATCCATAACGGTTTTTTCATGAATAATATCTAAGTGAGATTTTGCCCCGCGTAGTCCAAACTCGTCTACATGGCCAATAAATTCCGATAAATTTTCGGATTGTTTAACAACGACAGCAGGATCGTGACAGACAAAGTAGACTTCTTTCCAATTGCCTTTGGAGTCGATATCTAAAATCCAAAAATTGCCATATCCGTCTCCGGCCAATTGAATAGAATTCGGAAAAAGCGCATCAAATCCAAAATAGCCATAGGTATCAAATTCCACTTCTTCCAAATCAAGAAAATCAAAACCCCTAGCAAATTTTAGTAACGCTTTTATTTCGACAGGTAGGTAACTATTGGGCATCGTCTGTTCAAAAGCGCTTATTTCTGAATCACTCAAACCCTTAAAGGGTTCCACTTTATAGGAATCACCGTCTTCAGATTTATATTCGTTGTTAAGTATTGATTGTAATTTTTCTTTCGGTTGCATCTCTTTTAAATTTCTTCATAAATTTTGCTGTGGAGTCCATAAGCTATTGGAGCATTGCCTGGATACTTGTAAAGATACAAATTTTTAGGATTATCTATCCATCCGCTTTAAGTGTAGAAAAAAATAATTGCTTGATTTTGAAGTTTACGGATGCTTGATTATTTCTTTTTAAGGGCTTCATATTCTAACAAAGCTTCCAAGTACAAGCGATTAAATGAACTTCCAGAAAAGGGATTTTGGCTGGTAATTAAATTCCGATCCTTGACCGCATAATTGGCTTTTGGGAATCTACGCTTATATTTTAATCCTAACTTTCGCAGTTGCCGTGCAATTTTCCTGTTTTGTGGCCTGCCTTTCATGATGAATCGCTCTATAACAAATTCTTCAAAAGGAGAAACAGAATTGAACTTAAAACCAATATATGGATTTTCTTCTTTTGGAATAGTTAGTATTAGACTTGGGGCATGACAGATAAGGCCTGTCGGTTTATTTGCTTTTGCAAAATATTTTAGTAGCACCGGTATATTAACATCTTCCTGGAGATCGATCATTAAACCTTGCCCTCCAGGAAGAATCATTCCTGTATACATCGCTTTATTTTCAATTGCTTTTTCTAGAGTGATGGGTGTATTGAAACTCAGATTTTCTTTAACGAATGCCACCGCTTCCACTTTTATGGTTAAGAGATTTTTCCAATACTTATCATTAATACTTTCCTTGTCAATGGTTGCAACGATTCCATTGGGTGTAGCGAAATCGACCGCATATCCCGCTTCCACAACGGATTTGTAAGCTAAGTAAAATTCGTTGAGAAAAACCCCAGTTTGGCGAAGTTTTGACCCTTTGTTTAGGGCTAGCGTATCTGCAGCACTCAGGACAAATAATATTTTATTTTGTGCAAAAATGCCATTGCTAAGCATCATCATTGTAAGGGTAATAAATAGGATTCCTTTTTCCATTCGATTTTTAAATTTTAGTACGCTTTCTTCTCTTTTGGGATAGATGCAAAATTCATAGAAAATCGAATGAGGTGCCTTTACATATGTTAAGATTTTATTTTAAATTAGTTGTCAGGTTTTAGCGCAAGCAATCAGGTCTTTAAAAAAATGAAGACATTAAGAAAGGCATTACATACTTACCCATTACAAACCCAATAGGAATGCCGATGAGGCCAGAGCCTAAAGCCTTTTTCGCTTTGTTTGGATATTCTTTTCTGTTTAAAAAGAAAAGAATAAATCCAATTGGGGGTATGATGCTTGATAGGATTGTTAGTGGCTTGCTGAGGGAGTCTTGTTTAGTCTGATTCATAAATTAGTTTTTATAATATTGTCCATGAAACCCAAAAGGGATATGCTGTGGTAAGTGTATCCTTGCGACTTCCTCAAAAGTTGAAGCATTCATTATTTGCATAAAAGATTTTTGGGTATTTCCGTCCAAGAAAACTGTTAGAAGCACGCCGTCATCTTCTGTTAGGGCATCAGGATGTGCTACGAAAATGGGTTCTCCAGGAAAAGTATTTTCTTCAAACCAATATTGCTCCTTTCTGTTTTTTACATCTAGCTTGAGCAGCCTATCGAAGAATTTTGAAGACTTTAATTGGGATGGTCCGTATGTATATTGATATTCTTTTTCGTTGTATGATTTATAATTAATCGTCTCCAACTCTATAAAAGCATCCGTTATTTTTTCTTTATAAACATGCTCGTTTTCGATATCAATAGTAAACCTTGAAAAGGAATTATAATCATTAATACTTTGTCCATTTTCCAAAATGTTATGTAGGCGCATATCATTGACATTTGAAGCAGAAAAATAGGGCATGTCTATAATTATCTTTCCATTTTTTTCAAAAGAATTAGCGGTGTGCCCAAAGTTTATAGCTTCTTTGAATGGAATGGTTTTTACGACTCCTGTTTGTTTGTGAACGGTAATAAAATTAGTACCATTTTCGGGTTTCCATTCTAGAGCGTCTAGATAAGATGATTGAAAAATTAGTTTTACTTTATTGAGTACCCAAGGAATTTCTATAAATATGATATAATTTTCGGTGGTCGAAAAAGAATGAATGTCGGATACTTGAGGGGTCTTCACCGTAGCAATAGCAATCCGCTTTTTAGTTCCCTTGGGAATTTTAAAGAAAATGTATTCATTTTTCATGAAGTTAAAACCGATGTTGTAGATATCACCAGTTCGGGTATCCAAGCTAGGATGAGGCGTTTGTCCAGTTATATTAAATCCTTTAGAATCGTCAAAATCATATTTTTTAATAGTGCTTAAGTTTAGAGGATTAATTTGGTAATGGGCTTGACCACCAGTTATCGCTAATAAGTCCCGATTGATTTTTAGAAAGTTTACATTTACATTGTCAGACATTTTGGGCGTCTTTAACCGGATAAAGTCAAAAAACTTGTTTAGTTTACTTCGATGGTCAGTTCCATATTCCGTCGCAATCATTTTGTTTTGCTTATGGCTCTTCGTGTATATTTCTGTTTCAACATACTTGTTTTGATAAGACATTGCGCCATTCTTAAAAGTAAACTTACTGACCATTGCGGGCCCATCAAACCAATGAATTAATTTTTTATTTGGATATTCAAATTTTCCTGGACCATTTCGAAAGAGCGTTCCATCTAGCCAGCCTGGTATCCTTCCGGTAACGGGTAAATCTGTAATGTTGATTTCGTTAGTTTGGCTTTCAAATCCTTTTCTATGCATGGTTTCTTTTTTATACGACAAAACTAATCCCACTGAAAAGGTAAAACCTTTCCAATCTTGCTGAAACTTGGCGAATAAAAAAGAAAAATTACTGAATGGGAACACAAATCACGGTAAGCAAATCTTCACTAGCGACTATGTTTATATTGTTTAAGTAGTGGTCGAATAAAGCCTCTTCCCGTAAAATAATTTTTTTGGGAATAATATAATCTCTGAATATTTGGTCGTAGACATCTCCCATAAATTTATAATCTCCTTTATAGGTGAAGCACATATATCTGCCTTCGGGTATTTCTTTTACAACAAATCGATTATGCTGGATCGGGCTATCTATACTGATGCAAGCGTCATAGCGAATATGTTTTTGCTGGGTGATAGAAGGGTCATCCCAAGTAATTCCATACATGTTTGTTTTGGAAGAAATAATATTTTCTTTTTTTGCGAAAGCTAATAATTCTTCCCAAACATTTGCTTTGTCAACCCAGTCATCTAGTCCCTTTGATTGATTTGATAGGACCAATACTGCCGGAATCGTTTTAGATTCAATCAATAGATCGAAAGTTAATTGAGTGCTTTTTTCTCTAATCGGATCGAGTATTAGATTTGGGTTTTTGCGAAACTGTGATGGCGAAAGGCCAAATTGCTTTTTAAAACTTTTATTAAATGAAGTAGGTGTCTCATAGCCTATTTTATAAGCTATTTGGGTGATAGAGTTTGTCGAATATTTAAGTAATTTTGCCCCCGTTTCCACCTTTATCCGATTGATGTAGGTGCCTAAAGTTTCTCCAAGATACGCTTTGATTAATCTATGGAAGTGGTGCTTTGAAACCATCGCAATAGCAGCCAATTTTTCTAAATCCAATTTCTCTTCTAAGTGGAAATGGATGTACTTTAGTACTTCATTAAATCGCTGGTCGTAGTTGTCCATATCTTTACGACCTAATTATTACCGCGGATGTCCTTTTTCCGAAAGGTCATAACACCCGTAGCAGTCTCAATCTTTAAGAGCCCATTATCAATCGAATAAGATTTAGCTTCACTCAAATACCTAAAAAAAGCTGTTTCAAAATCACTAGTGCGTTCACAATACATCTCCGTAGCACCAATATCGCTCATCGTAATCTCATTTCCTTTAGCAGAAAAATTACCAAAATAACTATTGCAACCGCCTTTCCCGGAAATTTTATTCCCTTTAAAATTCAAAAGAACGCCAGAAGGAATAGCTGTCCTAGCGTCGCCTTCGGCTATGCTGATGAGTAACCAACTTCCTGACAATTCTTTTACAGTCCCTTTTTTGGTCGGTGTTTCAAGAGAGAAAACCAGCGTTTCTTTCGGAGAGGTTAAAGTCAAAGCCTTATCATCTTGCTTATATTGCGTGCATGCCTGTAAAGCTTTCAAATATTTCGATTCAAATTGGCTAGCCTCTTGGCAATATTTTTTTGTTGCGCCTAACCTTGAAATGACGATGCGACTGCCTTGAGCTTTGTAGGTTCCCCGAAAAGCATTGCACCCGCCATTTCCAGAAATAATTTCTCCGTGAATATCTAAAGTTGCTGGAAAAATAGAAATAGATCGCCCATTAATTTTCATGGATTTTAAATACCATTGAGATTCAAGCAAGTTAATAGAAGTTTCAATTTCCGTAGTTGCATTTTGTCCTTCTGAAGGCGCTTTCTTACGCTTACAGGTAGAACTAGATAAAAGAAAAAATACTAAGAAAAGAGGGAGTAGGAGTTTCATAAAGCAATTCTTTTTTCAAAGGTACGCATAAAACGTTTAAAAGGACTAATTTCGTAAATCAAGCACTTCATTTTAATATACTCGAATTGAAAATACTTATAGCACCAGATAAATTCAAAGGCTCTTTAACAGCAATGGAAGTTTGCGAAAGTATCGCGAAAGGATTACGTCGTGCCAACAAGGAATTTGAAATTTTGCTTCATCCATTAGCTGACGGTGGCGAACAATCCATTGATATTTTGGCGAAAGCAATTCCAATAAAACGCATCGATTTAATGGTCAAAGGTCCATTGGGGAAACCGATTCTTGCGCATTATTATTTTGATAAAGATGTAGCTTATATAGAGTTAGCGATGGCCTCTGGACTGATTTTGGTTATGCCAAATGAGCAAAGTCCAATGTCCACTTCAACCATCGGTACTGGAGAATTAATGCTCCATGCGATAAATAACGGAGCTAAAGAAATTAATCTTTTTGTGGGTGGAAGTGCGACCAATGATGGTGGAATGGGTATTGCGCAAGCGTTGGGGTATTTGTTTTTGGATAAGGAAGAACAGGTGCTGATCCCAATCGGCAAAAACCTTTTGAAAATAAAAAGAATTGATAATACGAATGCTGTTGACCTTTCGGAAATAACGATCAATGTTTTGACCGATGTAAAAAATCCGGCATTGGGAATAACAGGTGCAGCAAATACTTATGCCAAACAAAAAGGTGCTTCGCCAAAGGAAGTGGACGGCTTAGAAGAAGGAATGAAAAACTTATTGCGAGTACTAGAACAAGACGACAAGCCTCGTATGGGAGCCGCTGGAGGTGTTGGTGTTTGTCTTTCAAGTCTATTAGGAGCAAAGCTAAAAAGCGGAATTGAATTCATAATATTAAAAACAAAATTTGTAGAAAAGTTAAGGGTTTGCGATTGGATAATTTCTGGAGAAGGTAGACTAGATAGTCAAAGTTTGGTTGGAAAAGTAATTAGTGAAGTGAGTCGGCTTGCGCAAAAACATAATAAGCCTTTAGTCTTTATCGTAGGCGAAAATAAATTGTCAGAAGAAGAAGTGGCTGAGCTCGGGGTTGTGTACTTATCTGAAATTTTAAAGCAAGCAAGTTCCGCAACTTTTGCGATGGAACAGGCAGCTCTTTTTTTGGAAGAGATTGCCTATGGGTTTGGGAAAAACGTATAAAGTAGGTGAACTAAAAAGCTTGTTTGCTTCGCATATAAAGCGCTGGTGTTTAATATTTTAGTATTACAAAGGTTTTGCTACAGCGCGGAAGTTTGTTTAGAAATTTCCTATCTTGCAAAAAAAAGTATGTCATCAAGAATCCAATATAACAATCCAAAAAGCTCTGAGGCGTTGGGTCTGCCCTATCACTATGAAATGGTCTCTGACCCTAAACGAGTCACCCCATTTAAGGAGGCGATAATGGCAACTTGTAAAGGCAAACGTGTTTTAGAAAGTGGCGCAGGTTCAGCAATTCTAAGTATCCTTGCAGCAAAAGCTGGTGCAGCAAAAGTATATGCAGTAGAGATCGACCATGACATCGCTCGAATCGCTCGAAAAAATATTCGGAAATCAGGATTTGAAGATATTATTACTTTGATTGTAGCAGATGTTAAATCTTTGACGATTGCGGATATTGATCATGAAAAAATTGAGGTAGTCATTGCAGAGAACTTAAGTACATGGCAAGTTACGGAGCCACAGATTCAAATTATGAATCACATCAGTCAATTTTTGGCAAAAGCAGATTTCATTCCTTTGCCCCAAAGAATTTTTAATACTATTGAGCTAGGTTTTGCACAATATACTTTTGAGGGAATTGATATTAGAACACATTTCTTTGAATTTACTGGAGTTTCAAAGTGTATCATTTTTTCTGAAAAGAAATTATTTGAAGAAGTAGATTTGTCTAAAATAAATAAAGCAAGCTTCGATACAAGTATCCAACTCGTTGCCAGCAAGAGTGGAGTTCTTAATTGTGTTCGCCTGACAGCACCTTTACAGGTATATGAAAAGATTAAGTTTGACTCATCTGATAGCTTAATGCCTCCTATTGTTTTTCCATTTTCAAGTGACATTTGTGTAGAAGAAGGTGAAGTCGTGGAAGTGTTGATTAAATATCATAAAAACACCTCTTGGGAAGCGTTTATTTGCGAAGCAAAAGTCATCCAAAGTTAAGGACTTGAACTTTGTTTTTAGGGAATTATTTCATTTATCTTAAGCCTTAATAGCCCACAAATTCTGGTGTAAGCTTCTCAAAGCTTCTTTTATATTTTTACTTTATAATGGCTCTAGTATTCTACTTGCTATCATTTTGTTACATTTTACATGTCTTTTTTTGAGATACGTTTTTTGGCAAATATCTCCCCTACCATAGAAACGGTATTTTTCTAATATGATGTAGGGTTTATATTCTCACCGTCGTTTTGGCTGTGTAACTATTACAAATAGAGCGGCCCTCCTGCTTGAGAAAACTTACCCCCAGATGTAAACCAGTTCACCGCAAAGTGAATGCTGTTGTTTTATGTCCCACACACTATGGCATGGAATCAATAGCATAAACTATGTGATTTTTTTAGTTTTGTAAAATACCATTCCCATGACACACTATTACACTAGGTTTGTTCAAAGCCTACTATTTCTATGCTTATTAAGCATGTCAATTACAACTACCGCACAAATAAATTTTACGGCGAAGGATGAAGTCAGACCCTACACAGGGAGATTTAAGCCAGGCTCAAATTTGGGCTATCTGCCAATGGGCTGGAGTAATCAAACAGCAGCAGATTTACTAGCAGGAGACCCTTCCAAAGGGATTCCGGGAGTAGGAGCGAGATCGCTTAGACCCTCTTTAGCTTCCTATGTTTTGGAGGAGCTAGGCGATGAAATTGAATTAGAATCTTTCCAACACTATTTTAATATTGGTATTAATGATTTGACAGCATTTGTCGGAGAGCCTTCAGATGCTCATAGAGATCATACCCAATATTGCCCAGGGGTGGAAAGTACTTTATTCAAAAACCTCTACAAACCCATTTGGGATGGAGGGGCCAATGGCACACCCGTGAATGATGAAAATGATTTTGCACTTTACATGTACCAGATCGTTGTCAAATACAATGACTATGTGAAATTCTGGGAAATTTGGAATGAAGCAGGTTATTCTGATTCGGATAAAGCTTGGAGACCTAAAGGTTTTCCAGGGAACTGGTGGGATAATAATCCTTCCCCTTGTGACTATAAATTAAAAGCACCAATTCAGCAATATGTGAGAACCTTACGTATCGCATACGAAGTGATTAAGTATGTGGCTCCAGAGGATTATGTCGTAATGGCTGGTCCTGGTTACCCTTCCTTTTTGGATGTGATCATGCGTAACACAGATAATCCAGATGGTGGAAAAGTGAGCGCTCAATACCCAAATAAAGGAGGTGCTTATTTTGATGTTTTTGGATTACACTCATACCCAAGTATTGACGGAAGTCTTAGACACTGGGATGATAATACACAAAACTGGGCATACATGCGTAACTCCGATGAAGCTGCTCGCCAAGTCATAGATGACCGATATGGACAATACAAAGATGTTCTTTTTAGCTATGGATATACTGGGGAACAATACCCAAAAAAATTATTAATAGTTACAGAAACCAATGTTCCTAGAATTAAATTTACAGAAGAGTCTCTAGCTTCAGATGCAGGACAAGTTAACTTCTTGATGAAGTCTGCTATTATTAATAAAGTGAATGGATTTGTTCAAATGCACGTCTATTCCATTGATGACCTCCAATACGAAGGGAATATTTCAAATGAGTTTGATTGTATGGGATTCTATAAGAAATTCCAAGGGGATCCACAAAATCAAGTAAGAAATAATTCTGGTATTGGTTTCAAAACAATGTCTGATTTTGTTACAGAGACAGATTACGATCCTGCAAGAACAGCAGCAATGAACCTTCCGTCAAATGTAAAAGGTTATGCCTTTAAAAAACAAGATGGAACATATCTATACGCACTTTGGGCTAAGACCTTAATTGATAATTCGGAGTCTGCTTCAATGAATTATTCTTTCCCAAGTAATTTAAATATTAATCAGGTGAAACAATATCAGTGGGATGCTTCAAAAACGAATGCCTCTGCGACTATTGCTGGATCTAATATTCATTTAACTGGAAGTGTTTCTTTTTATGAGCCGATCCCAACAACGGATCAGCCACCTTCTGTTGTGCTTTCTACACCGAAGTTAATAGTTACAGAATCTTTTGTAGTCACGGCGACTTTTAACGAAAGCGTAACCGGAATGGACGCCAGTAAGCTGACGGTTACAAATGCTTATGTTACGGGAATGTCTGGAAGTGGAACGACTTACACATTTGTAGTGAAGCCTGTGACACATGGTGTTTTGACGGTAAGCCTAGAGGCTGGTAACGCTTTTGATAGTGCGAGCCAACCCAATATGCATGCTTTACCTTTAAACATGATTTATCAATATTGCCAACCAAAAGGTAATGTAACTTATGCATGGATTAAATCTGTTAGATTAAATTATTTAACAAAGTATTCGCATAAAAGACCTTATAAAGATTTTACGGAAGTTAATTTTACTTTAGACAAGTCGAAGGAGATTCCAGTAAAAATAACCGCTCAGCAAAATCCAAATCGTGCAGGCTTTTTTAGAGCTTGGATTGACTTTGACCAAGATGGGATGTATGATGACACTGAAATTGCTTTTCAAGGTCAGACCTCTTCTGATGGACAATTGTACACAGCATTTCATGTGCCGCCTTCTGCCCTTGCGGGAAAAACAAGAATGCGCGTGATGTTCAGTTTGGATGACTATCCTTCAAGTCCTTGTGCTGATATTGAGAACGGAGAAGTAGAAGATTATTCTGCAACAATAATAGGAGAAGGTGGGCAGAACAATTGTCAAATTTATGTAACACAACACGAAAGGATTTGTGATGATATGGGCACACCAATTAAAAGTTGGGACGACCAATTCACGATTTCTATGACGGTTAATAGCATGAATGCCAGTGGCAGTTGGGAAGCTATAGTGAAGGGACAAAACATAACAGGAGCGTATAATGAGCCAGTTGATTTTGGACCATATGTTATTCACGAAAACGAATTTACCATTCAATTTAAAGATGGAGCGGATCACGGTTGTACAACAAGTACATTTGTAGAGCCACCGCATCACTGTTCTAATTTTGAAGGAGTTGATACGAAAAACTACTGCATACCACAAAGCCAAAACCCATGGGGAGAATGGATTAATAATGTAACCTTAGGAACCATTAATAATACTTCATTCCGTAAGCCTTATTCTGATTTCTCTTATGTCTCTACAGATGTGCAGAAAGGGAATGACTACCCAATTAGTTTGACAACAGGATTTGGCTATTATACCCATAATGAATATTGGAGAGTTTGGATTGACTACAACCAAAATGGAACTTTTGAACCATCCGAAAGAGCTTTTCAGCAAATGGTTTCGCAGCCGACTAACGGAACTTTTGAAAATACAATCAACGGCTCTATTCATATTCCAAGTACAGCAAAATCAGGACCGACCATCATGAGAGTTATTATGAGTCGGAATGGATATGCCTATTCTTGTGAAAATATTGCCTTTGGAGAAATTGAAGATTATACTATAGATATACAGGGTACTACCCCGCCCGCAATACTTGGCTGTAGCCAATTATCATCCCCCGCAAATAATGCTACTGATGTACCGCTTAGTAGTTTATTGGAATGGGCTCAAGCGGCAAATGCAACGGGCTATAAAGTATCCATAGGAACCAATAGTGGAGCAAACAATATCACGAATCAATTTAATGTAGGCAATAATACGACGCATCAATTTGCCCCCTTCCCACATAATACGAAAATCTATGTGAAGGTTGTTCCTTATAACACTACGGAAGTAAATGAAAGTTGTCCAATTATGAGCTTTACAACAGTTGATACAACAACAACGGGTGGAGGAAATACAGGTTGCCCAACAGAACTAGCAGGTTACGACTTTTTGGGCACACACAATAATCACAATTATTTCATTAGTACAACGAAATCATTGTGGCAAGAAGCGAAGGCTGCAGCAGAAAGTCAAAATGGACAGTTAGTCATTATTAATGACGCAGCAGAGAATTCTTTTTTACAAAATAATATTTCTGATATTGCTTTTATCGGACTATCTGATGATGTGACAGAAGGGAACTTTGTCTGGGTGGATAATTCAGATATGTCCTACACAAACTATAGCAATTGCTCTTGGTGTTCAGATAATAATGAGATATATGATTACTATACAATCTTCCCTTGGGACGGAGAATGGGCTCTAGATAACCAATGGGCTAGCCGAAAGAGCATTGTTGAGTTTGATTGTTCTGGTGGTGGTACTGGAGGAGGAGGCGCTACAGACAAAGTTGATTTGAGTTTAACGTTGGAGACGGATAATCCCAATCCAACACAATGGAGTTATGTAACCACTAATCTAACGATTGAGAATACAGGCGCTATTGCAGCACATAATGTTGTTGTTCAATTCTATAATCAGTCTGATGAGACTTTCAGAGCGAAGTTAGCTTATTCAAGTGATAATGATCCTGCCGGAACAAATTATCATGATTGGAGTGGACAATGGGATATTCCAGTGATTGCTCCAGGAGCCTCCTATACTTTAGAATATGTTGGATTTACAAAAGTGCCATACAATATTCCAATGCCTGCGGAAGTAATTGCTTGTGATGAAGCGGATGATGATTCTACACCTAATAATGCAACGGCATTTCCAGCAGAGGATGATGAAGCGTATCTTTTGTTAAGTCCGAACAAAGACAAGGCAATTATTTTCAGTGATGTGCAAGATGCAGGAAATGCAATTAAAGAGTCTTTACAGTCAGACAAAAGTATAGAAGACTTTGAAGTGTATCCAAACCCAGCCAGCTATTATGTTATGATTGAATTGCCTCTGGGCGTGCCCGTACAAATGCAAATTGTTAATAGCCTTGGACAGAAAGTTTACACTAAAACACTGAATGAAGCTCATGTGAGAAGACACAGAATTTCGATAGCGGATTTTCCAAGAGGAAGTTACTTTATCCAAATGAATGGTAGGACTAAAAAACTATTCATTGATTAGAGAATAAGTAATATTAAATAAGGTCTGTATTAAGGGTGTGCTGCAAAGTGCACCCTTTTTTTTATTAGTCCTGTAATTAAACAATGAATAATTGCTTGATTGAACAAGTTATTATTTTTAATACTAAGCCTTATCCGTAGGTTTCTTCCCCTTAATGAAATGACGCAACATAATAATCTCTTGCCCATTCAAATGACGAAACCAGCCCCGTTTTAAATCCTTTTTGGTTAGTCCAGCATAATAAACCCGATCCAATTTGTCGACGGTATAACCAAGCTCCTCAAAGATACGTCGAATGACCCGATTCCAGCCAATGTGAATCTCAATACCAATTCTATTTCGTTCCTTTTTCTTAATATAAGAGACCGCATCAACTTGTGCAACACCTTCTTCGAGCTTTATCCCTTTTCTGATTTTTTCCAAATCCTTTTCCGCAAGGGGCTTGTCTAAAGTAGCGTGATATAATTTTTTGACCTCTCCAGAAGGGTGACTTAATTTGTTGGCAAGTTCCCCATCATTTGTTAATAATAAAAGTCCAGTTGTCGCTCGATCCAATCGCCCGACTGGAAAAATACGCTGCGGAACCTTATCCCCAATTAACTCCAAAACAGTCCGCCGTCCTTTGTCATCTTTTACGGTGGTGATTGTGCCTTTGGGTTTATTCATCAAAATATAAACCTTGTCCAATTGCGGTACCAACTTTTTCCCTTTGTAGGAAACGGCATCTTTTTTTGTGACCTCAAAACCAGGGCTAAGCACGACTTCGCCATTCACTTTTATTTGCCCATCTTTGACAAGGTCAGCAGCCTTTCGGCGAGAGCACACACCCGAAAGGGCAACGTACTTATTGAGTCTTGTTTTGTCCGCAAGGACCTGTGTGGATTTGACGGGCTTATTTAACTTATTAAAATCTTTGCCTGGACGTTTCTTCTTCTTGTAAGTTCTGTCCTTTTGCCCGCGATGAAATTTCTTCTTTGCCATTGGGTATTTTCGTTTTGTATATAAAGCTAAAGCCTCCATAAAGTTGCAATTAACAACAAATAGTCCCAAATAAGTGTTCTGCTTGTATTCAAAAAAGACGTTACTATTCAGCATCGGTTAGGATGGCACACAGATGACGCAGACTTTCTCGACGGCGTAAAAAGTGTGTAATTGAAATTCTGCTGAACAGTTACAAAAAGACTTTAGTTATGTGGAAAAATATAGATCCGTTTTATGTCGTCCTTTTAGTCGTCGTCATCGGGATGCTGCTCTATCGGTGGTCCAATCGTACACCCGACATCAGCGGTCAAGTAGCCCCAACTTTTACGGGTACGACCCTTGCGGGCAAAAAACTAGACTTCAAAGATTTTAAAGGGCAATATGTACTCGTTGATTTTTGGGCAAGTTGGTGTGGGCCTTGTCGAGGCGCCAATCCCAGAGTAGTGAATCTCTATAAGAAGTATCATGATAAAGGTTTTACAGTGATTGGTATCGGGCTTGAACGCAATGCGGATGATTGGAAAAAAGCTATTGAGAAAGACGGATTAATCTGGCCCAACCACATCCTAGACAACACGGGACAAGGCCAATCTATCTCAGATAGCTATGGCGTCAAGACGATTCCATCCAAATTTTTGGTCGATCCCAAAGGTGCCATTATAGCATCCAATCCATCTTTTAGCACAATTGACAGGATATTAAGCGAGAATTTAACTAAATAATGACATTTTGTCCGTTATTTTGTACTGGCAGAGAATTTGAAGACATTTTCACGCAAGTGCCTTACGGCAAAAAACAAATGCAACTATGAAGCGAAAGAGGAAAAACAAAAAAGCAGATAAAACAGAAGAGAAACAGATGGATGAAGCCATCCAAGAAACGGAGGTTGCTGAAGAGGAGCTGACGAAGGAAGAGGCGCTAGAAAAAGAATTGGTAGAGCTGAAGGATAAGCATCTCCGGCTATTTGCAGAATTCGAAAATTTCAGAGTCCGGAATGCTAAAATGAGAATTGAAGCAGCTGGAACCTGTGCGGGCGAAACAGTCAAAAAACTGCTTCCGATTTTAGACGACTTTAATCGAGCGGGTCAAAATGAAGAATTTACAGAAGGGGTGAACTTAGTACACCAAAAACTAAAATCTACTTTTGAACAGCTCGGCGTCAAAGAAATGGAATCTACTGGACAAGAATTTAATCCAGATTTTCATGAAGCCATAACGGAAATTCCAGCACCTTCTGAAGATATGGTCGGGAAAGTAATGGATACGATAGAGCCGGGTTATTTATTAAATGACAAAGTTTTGCGCTATGCAAAAGTGGTCGTCGGGAAAGCATAACAAAATCAAAAACGCATCATACAAACGCATTGGTAGTTCGTCTATCAATGCTTTTTGTATAAAAAACACAAAATGGCAAAAAGGGATTATTACGAAATATTAGGCGTTGAGAAAACTGCGGAAATAACAGTAATTAAAAAAGCTTATCGAAAGAAAGCGATGCAGTTTCACCCGGATCGAAACCCCGACAATCCAGAAGCGGAAGAAAAATTTAAAGAAGCAGCCGAAGCTTATGATGTCCTTTCAGACGAGGATAAAAAGGCTAGGTATGACCGCTACGGGCACGCAGGTATGGGTCAAGGCGGAGGCGGTTTCCAAGGCGGAGCTGGTGGGTACACAATGGAAGATATCTTTGAGCAATTCGGTGACGTCTTTGGCGGCGGCGGTGGCGGAGGAGGTTTCGAAAGCTTCTTTGGCGGTGGTAGAGCTAGAAGTGCTAGTGCCGTAAAACGAGGAAGTAACCTACACATCAAAGTAGAATTGTCTTTAGAGGAGATCGCAAAAGGCATCACGAAAAAGATAAAAGTAAAAAAAGATATTACTTGTAACACTTGTAATGGTTCTGGTGCTAAAGATGCTAATTCTGTTTCGACCTGTAGTACTTGCCGAGGTTCCGGATATGTGAAGCAAATACGCTCTACTTTTTTAGGGCAGATGCAGACAACTGTTGCTTGCCCTTCTTGTAATGGGGCTGGAAAAACAATCACTGCGAAGTGTGGCTCTTGTCACGGAAGCGGAACAAAAAAAGATTTTGAAGTAATTTCTATTGACATTCCAGCAGGGGTAAGCGATGATATGCAACTCTCCATGCGTGGCAAAGGAAATGCAGGCCCTAATGGAGGACCAAACGGAGACTTGTTGATGACCATCAAGCAAAAACCACATGAGTATTTCCGCAGAGAAGGTAACCATGTGATTTATGATTTGCATTTGAGTTATCCTGATGTAGCTTTGGGGTGCAGTATCGAAGTGCCGACCCTTACGGGAAAAGCAAAAATAAAAATTGAACCAGGAACAACCGCAGGAAAAATATTGCGCTTGCGTGGAAAGGGCTTTCCTTCTGTCCAAAGTTATGAAACAGGCGATCAATTAGTCGTCGTAAATATATGGACACCGAAAAAATTATCGAGAGAAGAAAAAGACTTGTTGAAAAAAATGCAAAAAATGCCTAACTTCAACCCGCCTAACGATTCAAAGGAAAAGTCTGGACACGGCTTCTTTGATAAGTTAGAAAACCTTTTTAGATAGTCGTTTTATTCACGGCTAATCCTGTTAAAATTCAACAAAGTATGAAGCGTATTCTACTATTTTTCCTTTTGTCTTGGACATTGCCTTTTTTTGCGCAAGCCCAAGGAGCGGCTTATAGTTTGAAAGGAGGACCTAGTATTGCGATGCAAAAATGGGACAATCAGATCGGTCGCCGAAACCCATTAATTAGTTACCACATTATCGCTGCGGTAGAAGAATTGACAGTGGATAATCGTTTTACGATTTTTGCGCAAGCCGGATATCATGCAAGAGGGACTTCCCTAAAAACTACTTTTAGAAACTTAAATGGTAGCCGCTTTGACCAAGATTTAAATATTAAATTTAATAATTTGGCATTGGCAGTAGGCGCAAAAAAGAGACTAGGTAACATGGGTAACTTTACCCCCTATTATATGCTTGGCGTTCGGGGCGAATATACACTTTCCACAAATCTAGCGGATTTGGAAAAGTACAATCAGTGCTACCCAATCTATCCAATTAACAAAAAAGAATTTATTAAAAAATTCAATTACGGGGTGATTTTTGGGGGGGGCTTTGAGTTCCCTTTTTCTGATTTGACAGGTGGCTTTGTAGAGTTTACCGTGAACCCAGATTTTTCTCGGCAATATGAACAACCTGCTTTTTCTGTTTCTGGAGGGACTTGTGCTTATGGCAATAATGAACCTAGAACAGTGCCTGAACGAAAGATTAATAATTTAACTTTTGAAATAAGTGTGGGATTCCGATTCCTAAATAAAGTGGAATACGTAGATTAATGATTTCAGATAGATACATTGGTGCTTATGAAGGCTCCGAAGGACCGCTAGTCATTGCCATCGGTGGCATGCATGGAAATGAATTGGCGGGTGTCAATGCTTTGAAGATTCTTTTCAAGATGTTGGAACAAGAACCGATCGTCAATCCTGGTTTTGAATTCAGAGGAAGAATTGTGGGGTTGTACGGAAACAAAGCAGCAATAGAAGCCAATAAAAGATTCATTGATGTAGATTTAAATCGGCAATGGGCAGCCGATCACGTCGAGCATATTTTGAATTCCTCCACAAAAGATTTATTGGCAGAAGAGCGAGAAGTATTAGCACTTTACGAAACAATTCATGAGGAAATTAAAAAATATAATCCAGAGAAAGTTGTCCTTTTGGATTTGCATACGACTTCCGCAGAAGATGGTATCTTTTCTATCCCGACCAAATCAGAAGAGAGTTTAATATTAGCAAAAGGTTTGTTTGCTCCTGTCATAACAGAATTGACAACCAATCTAAAAGGTACGGTTATGCAGTTTTTTGATGGTGAAAATCTCGGTGTTCCAACCGTGGCTGTAAGTTTTGAATCGGGTCAACACCAAGACGCTTTGTCTATTAATCGCTCCATAGCTGCTATTGTCAACTGTTTACGTTTTGAAGGATTAGTTAAACCAGAAGACGTCGAAAGTCGGCATGATGATATTCTTCGTTCCTATACGCAGCACTTACCCAAACTCGTACGCCTAGCCTACAAGCATCCATTTGCGGCTTCCGAAAAATTTAAAATGGCACCAGGCTTTCGCAATTTCTCACCGATAAAGAAAGGTGATTATCTGGCGGATGATATTCATGGGCAGATTGTTTCGCCTTTAGATGGTTATATCTTGATGCCTTTGTATCAGAAGCAAGGTAGCGAAGGCTTTTTTATTGTGGTGGAATAGTAAGGATACTTCGGTATTCGAGTTAGAGATTGCATAGCAAGCAAAGATGGACACAAAGTTGATTTCCAACGTAATCAGAACTCTAGAAAAAAGGATTTAAAAAAAGATCAGAGTCTGAGACAGACCGGAGCTAAACAGTGGAGGTCACAAAGAAAGGACTTACTACTTTGAAAAAGGCTGTGAAAATTGTAGCGGGTTTGATAAATGTTTTTTTTTGAAAATCAAAAATAAATTTATTATCTTTGTGTAAAACACATAATAAAAATGGAAAAAATTAGAAACAGAATCCAAAATGGGTACAAGATTAATCTCTCATATAAGCATACAAAAATGAATGTACTCTTGAGTACACTATTCATGGGAATATCCGGCATGTATTTAATTAGCTTGATACTTAAAGATCCAGATATACCTTTAATTAGAATCATTATTGTGGGCCTACTTGTTCTTGTTCTATTTTTCTTGGCCTTTTACCAATTGATTAATGCTGCCGAAGCAGAGCTTGTGGGAAAAAAGCTAATCCTAAAAAAAGTGGTTGGTGGAAAATATGAGATTGATGTGGATCAGGTAGAAAAAATATCTGGCTTCCAATTAAAAAACAAGAAGATGGGATCCTTCAAGACTCAAAAGACCAAATACACAACAATTAAATTCAAGGATAACAACAAGCAATCAAGGAGTGTATTAATCCTTAATTCAAGATTAAAGGGGAGAACGTTACAGGCTGGTGATATTATCAAGTTAGCACAAGAAGTTTAATTTTTACGACCTTCAGGTGGTTTTAGAGGCGGCATAAAATCTAAGTAAGCCCGCTTATCCAAAAAAAAGACCCGTTCTACTTGTAAACTCGCCCTAAAATACTTACCTTTGCACTCCTTTGGAAGCAAACCAGTAAAAAACACCTAACATGAAAAGGACATTTCAACCTTCAAATAGAAAAAGAGTCAACAAACACGGCTTTCGTGAGCGTATGAGCTCCAAGAATGGACGTAAAGTTTTGGCTCGTCGTCGTGCAAAAGGACGTCATAAATTGACTGTTTCTGACGAGATGCACAAGAAGTAATCAAGTAGGATGGCTAAGCCTTCCCTAAAATTTCCTGTAAAGGAAAGACTTAAAAGCAAAAAGCAAATTGATTTGCTCTTTAAAAGCGGCGCCTCGGTAGCCGCTTTTCCTGTGTTAGGTATGTTCGTTTTAAATCCCCCAATACAAGATTCTGTTCTTCAAGCTGCCTTTACCGTTTCTAAGAGGAATTTCAAAAAGGCTGTTACCCGAAACCTAATTAAAAGGAGGATGAGAGAGGCTTGGCGCTTACGCAAAAATGATTTGGCCGTAAGGCTTCAAGAGAATAATCAATCCATCCAGATTATCCTTATCTTCATTGGCAAAGAAGTATTAAGCTTTTCTGATATAGATAAAGGTGTCAAAAAACTTATAAAAAAACTTAATAAAGAAGTCGATAACTTGCAATAAATTAGGGTCTATGCCTTTAATATCAAGACGATTCACTTAATGACCAGCCTTTCGGCAAAATCCATCACAATGAATAAACTCTTCCTTGCATTCTTTGCAATCCTATTCGTAGCATCGTGTTCTACTACAAAGCCAACTGTCAATAATCCCATTCCAAAACCTGAAGTAAGGGAATTGGAAGAAATGGTCGTGAAAGCAAAACCCATTCACAAAGACCCAGAAAAAATCGTCGTTCCTGTATACCAAGGAACTAGAACATTGGACAACGACTTATTGCACTCAAAACTAGCCGTAAGCTTTGACATGCCCAAGGAAGAATTAGTGGGACAAGCGACTTTAACCCTTAAGCCAAAATTCTATCCCGTCAATACTTTAATACTGGATGCAAAAAGTTTTGTCTTCAATAAAGTAAAATTAAATAGTGCTTCAGGAAAAGATTTAAAATATGACTACGATGGTTTGCAAATTACAATCCATTTAGGCCGCTACTACGATCGCACAGAAACCTACAAAATATATTTGGACTACATCGCTCAACCCACCAAAGGACCAATCGGTGGAAGCGCTGCCATTCAATCTGACCAAGGACTTTATTTTATTGATCCTAACGAAACAGATCCTGAAAAGCCTACTCAAATTTGGACGCAAGGCGAAACCGAAAGTAATTCAAAATGGTGTCCAACAATAGATTCTCCGAATGAAAGTGCGACACACGAAATAGCCATTACCGTTGCCGATAAATTTAAAACATTGTCTAACGGTGTTTTTATTAGAGGTCAAAAAAATGCAGACGGAACTCGTACTGATTATTGGAAACAAGACATGACTCAGGCGCCTTATTTGATGATGATGGCGATAGGGGAATTCGAAATCGTGCGAGATACTTGGAACGGAAAACCGATTGCGTATTACATGGAGCCTCAATACAAGGATTATGCAACAGATATATTTCCTTATACGAAAGAACTTTTGACTTTCTATTCGGATATTTTAGGAGTGCCTTATCCTTGGCAGAAATACGATCAAGTTGTCGTTAGAGATTACGTCTCAGGAGCGATGGAAAATACTACTGCAGTTATCTTCCAAGAATTTGTGAATGGTACGAAGCGAGAATTGATAGGCGAGCAGCGTAACGAATTAATCGTCGCACACGAAATGTTTCACCACTGGTTTGGAGATTATGTAACTTGTGAATCTTGGTCTAACACGACCCTGAATGAAGGTTTTGCTAATTACAGTGAATACCTGTGGCTAGAACACAAGCACGGAAAAGAAGAAGCTGACCACCATTTGCTAGAGGAATTGAATGGCTATGTTAATAACACACCCTATCATCCTTTAATCAACTATCATTACAAGAGTCGTGAGGACATGTTTGATGGGCACTCCTACAACAAAGGTGGTTGCACTTTGCACATGTTACGCAACGTTGTCGGGGATGAAGCTTTCTTTGCTTCGCTCAAAAGGTATTTGACAACAAACGCACACACTTCTGTTGAATTGGCTGAATTAAGAATGGCATTTGAAGATGAATTAGGGATCGATATGCATTGGTTTTTTGACCAATGGTATTTGCACTCTGGACATCCAGAAATTGAGTTCCGCCAGTCTTATGATGCTTCCGCAAAAAAATTAACAGTGACTCTTGAGCAAGTGCAGTCTGGGGAAGATGTTCCAGAAGTATATTTACTACCACTTGATATTGATATTTATACTAGTGCTGGAAAAGCTACCAATAAAACTTTTGAGATGAATGCTCGAAAACAGAGCTTTACTTTTGATGTTGACTTTAATCCAGCTGTAGTTGAATTAGATCCCAAAGGTGTTTTGCTGGGAACGATTGATTACTTAGAGCGCTCAGTTATCGCTTGGAAAGAATTATATCATTTTAATCCAAGCTATAGAAGCAAAGCCAATGCGTTAAGAAAGTTAATCCAACCACTTCAGAAGAAAGGAGAATTAGGTGGTTTTGCGAAAGCCTTATTAAAAGATTCTTTCTGGGAATTTAGACAAGTGGGTTTGTATATTTTGGAGCAAGAAAAAATGGATGGAGAAGTCATTGGTTCAATCGAGCAAATTGCAAAGTCAGATAAAAATGTTAAAGTGAAAGCGCAAGCCTTAAAGCTCTTAGCAACAACTGGTGACCAAAAATATGTCCCGCTAATGGAGCAAACTTTAAATGATAATACTTTGGCGTATTCCATTACTGGCGCAGCTCTTTCTGGCTTGAGTACCTTGAATCCAGCTAAGGCTGCCAAGTCTCTTAAATCTTTAGAAGATATTGACAATCAAAGTATTGTAACTTCTATATCAGAGATTTATGCAAAGAATCCTTCCATGGAACAACTGCCTTTCTTTGAGAGAAATCTATCGAAAACAACAAACTACGAAGCAGTTGATTTTATTTCCAACTATGTAAAAGTAGTGTCAGAAATCCAACCAACGAAGCTAGCTAAACTTTTTGAGCAATTAAAAAATATGGCGACGGACATGAAACAAGATGCGGAACGCAGATTTGCGTGCACGAAAGTAATTTATGATAATACTTTGAGTGCGGACACGACACTTCGACCTACCTTGAAAAACTATATTCAAGAAATAAAAGAGAAAGAAACTTTGGGCGAATTAAAATCCATTTATAAACAGATGTTTTAATTCATGTGTGGCCGATATTCATTAGCGCTCACTTTTGAGCAAATTCAAGCGCATTTTGACCAAGTTGAAATCACACATGCTTGGCGCAAAAGTTTTAATATCGCTCCGACCCATTCTGCTTTTATTATTACCAATACGTCACCAAACCTCATTCAAGAATTTGAATGGGGTTTGGTGCCGTATTGGTCAAAGACTGGGCAGAATCATGGCAAGTTAATTAATGCCAGAATGGAGACTATTTCGACCAAACCTTCTTTCAAGATCCCCTTTCGAGAAAAACGTTGTTTGGTTTTAGCAGATAGTTATTATGAATGGAAATTATATGGCAAGCAAAAAATACCTTATCGGATTTTGAGTAAAAGGGAAGGGCTTTTAGTTTTTGCGGGTATTTGGGATATTTGGACGCAAGGTAATAAAACAGTTAAATCTTTTTCGATTATCACCACCCCTGCCAACGAAGATGTCGCACATATCCATACTCGAATGCCCGTCATCTTGGACACCAAAGAAAAACAATCCCAATGGCTGAGTCATCAAGACAAACAGCTTCTAGAACCTTTAAAGCCCAATTGGCTGAAAAATTATCTGGTTACGACTAAGCTTAATAAAACAAACTTTAAGGGAGCCGAAGCCCATGTTCCATTACCTGAAATTCGAGATTTATTTTCCGATTTGTAGCTTAAACAAAGTAGCCCAACACGTTAAGATAAAATAAGTGTAAAAAAAAAATTATACGTAAAAACACATCGGATTTAGGTGAAAAACACGCTAAAACCCTGAATTTCATACTTTCTACCCCAACATTTGATAAAACATCTCCGTATATTATAAATTATCATAATTTTTGATTTGTTTTGCAAGTGGTTATTGGGAAAGAATGGGTTAGGTTCAATTTATCTGTGCTTTTCTTTGTTTCTACCTGATGACTATAAGCTGATGAGCAGCAAATTTGCGCTTAAAGCTGAAGGCATTACTATCCAAACATTGTGAGACACAAAAAGAATAATTTTTTACTCCGAGCGTAGGTGCTGTGGATGTATGCTAACAATAAAGAGAATATAATAAATGGGCTTTTTTAGTTTTTTTACAAAAGAATTGGCGATTGACTTAGGGACTGCCAACACCTTGATTATTCAAGATGGAAAGGTGGTCGTCGATCAACCTTCTATCGTGGCGATAGACCGTAGAACCAACCAAACAATAGCGGTTGGGAAGAGGGCTATGATGATGCACGAAAAGACCCATGAAAATATCAAAACCATTCGTCCATTAAAAGACGGGGTGATTGCAGACTTCCAAGCGGCAGAAAGCATGATCGAAGGAATGATAAACATGGTCGGTAACAAGCGCCGTTTTTTCTCCAGCCTCAAAATGGTAATTTGTATCCCATCAGGTATTACGGAAGTAGAAAAACGTGCAGTCTTTGACTCTGCCGATAATGTAAACTCTAAAGAGACTTACCTCATTTTTGAACCAATGGCGGCTGCGTTAGGAATCGGATTAGATGTCGAAGAGCCAGAAGGGAATATGATTATCGATATAGGCGGTGGTACTACCGAGATTGCGGTCATCGCACTTTCCGGAATTGTAGCGGACCAAAGTATCAGAATAGCTGGAGACGAAATGACGATGGATATCATTTCTTACTTGAAGCAAGAGCATAATATCTTGATAGGGGAAAGAACAGCTGAACAAATAAAAATTAATGTCGGTGCGGCTATCACGGATTTGGAGAACCCTCCAGAAAAGTATGCCGTAAATGGACGAGATTTAATGACGGGTATTCCTCGCCAAATCTATACAACGCATTTAGAAATTGCGGAAGCACTAGATAAGTCTATTTCCAAAATTGAGGACGGTGTGCTAAAGGCATTAGAAATGACACCACCAGAATTAGCTTCAGATATCTTCAAAAGAGGTTTGTATCTGACAGGAGGTGGCGCTTTATTGAGAGGCATCGATCGAAGATTGAGTGCAAAAACAAAACTGCCTGTGACGATAGTGGATGATCCACTTAGAGCCGTTGTGCGTGGTACAGGTATTGCATTGAATAACATAGGTAAATATACTTTCCTAGTTGATCGGAATTCTTAATACTACTTTCAAAAATTTGATTTATGAATACGCTCCTGCAGCTACTACTCAAGAGAAGCAGCCTGATACTCTTCTTAGTGATGGAGTTGATTTGTGCGATGCTTGTGATTAATTCTAACAAGCAGCAGGGGGAGATTTTTCAAAATACTTCTAATTTCTTTTCTGGAAAGGTCAATAACCGAGTAAACAAAGTCACAGATTATTTTGCGCTGAACTCTATCGCTGATAGCTTGACACAAGAAAATGCAAGGCTTCGGTCGCAGCTAGCTTCATCGAGATTTATTAATATCGCTTATCAAGATACTTTTAGAAGAGTACAAGCGGATAGTTTAGGCGGTGATTCCGTTTTGGTGAAATTTGTCTATATCGATGCGAAGATTATTAATAATTCTATTGCTTCCGCCAATAACTTTTTTACGATTAATCGAGGAAGCCTACATGGTATTCAGAAAAGCATGGGCGTTGTCTCCGCTAACGGCACAGTGGGTATCGTAACAGCAGTATCTAAGCACATGTCCAAAGTTAAATCAATATTAAATAGAGATTTAAAAGTAAGTGGCAATGTCCTTGTAAAGGGTAAGCCATACTTTGGTTCTATCTCTTGGAAGAATCCTGATAGACGATATGTCAATATGGATTTTGTGCAGAAGCACTCGAATATTTCTGTTGGGGACTCTGTTGTGACAAGTGGGTATTCAACCGTTTTTCCAGAAGGATACATGATAGGGGTCGTGGATACTTTTTATATTCCACCAGGCAATTCAGATTACAAAATTTTAGTGAAGTTAAGTGAAGATATCAGTTCGCTTCAGCGGGTATATGTCGCCATTAACTTGATGAAAGAAGAACAACTAACCTTAGAAACATCTGATGAATAAGCATCTACAAGGCCAAATATTTCGCTTCGTTATCTTAGTGATTATTCAGATTATTATTCTGAAACAGATTCCTATTGAATTTGGGCCTTTTGCGTTATTGCTTTTTCTCTACCCATTATTCATCATTCTAACGCCAAAAGATAGCCCCAAACAATTATTGATTCTGTTGGGCTTTTTGATAGGGATCACCATTGATATGTTTTATGATTCTCCGGTTGGTGTACATGCTGGAGCGGGTGTTTTTACGGGTTTTATTCGGGGCTTCGCTTTGCGATTAGTTGGAGGTGAAGAAACCAAATTAGACATACCGTCTATCGCCTCCTTAGGCTTCGGTAAGTTTGCTAGGTTCTCTGCTTTTTTGCTATTCACGCATATTTTTGTGTACTATGTTTTTGACGTATTTACCTTTGTTTATATCAAGGAGATTCTTTTGAAAACGCTAGGTAGTTTTGCAATTTCTTATCCGTTGCTGCTTGCATTTGCTTTAATCTCGAATACGAAACGATGAGTAAAGATCATACAGCACAATCAAAGTTGTTGGCGATTCAAATCGTTATGATTCTCGGTGCCACTGTATTGATCGCTAAAGCCTTTTCGCTTCAGTTGATTAACAATGCTTTTCGTTCTCGTGCACAAGCGATAGCGATAGACAAAAGCACGACCTATCCTTCCCGAGGAGTTCTATTCGATCGAAATGGGAAGTTAATGATTTCGAATAATCCCATGTATGATTTGATGGTAACTTTCAAGCAAGTTGATCCTAAGATGGACACCACTAAATTCTGCAAATTACTTGATATTGATAAAGCGACTTTCTTCAAAAATTTAAATAAAAATTGGAAGAGTGTTCGATTTTCCAAGTCCGTTCCTTTTGTATTTTTGAAAAAATTATCGGTGCCTACTTTTGCAAGACTAGAAGAGCACCTACACGAATATCCAGGTTTCTTTCCAGTATTAAGAAATATTAGAGGCTATCCAGTTAAAGCTGGTGCGCACTTACTAGGGTATATTTCAGAAGTAAGTCCAAATGATATCAAGAAAGGAGATGGCGTATATTCTCCTGGAGATTATATAGGAACGATAGGATTGGAAAAGCAATATGAGAAATATCTTCGAGGGGAAAAAGGCTACAAGTATGAGCTAAAAGACAATCTAGGAAGAATTGTTGCTTCCTACAAAGATGGCGCAAAAGATATAGACCCGATTGCAGGGTCTGATTTGATAACTTCTGTGGATATTGATTTGCAGGCTTACGCCGAATGGTTAATGGCTGGTAAAGTCGGAAGTATTGTTGCGATTGAACCCAAAACGGGAGAAATTTTGACAATGGTCAGTACCCCTACTTACGATCCCAATCTCTTAATCATTACAAGAGAGCGTGGGAAAATCCTTTCAGAATTATTAAAAAATCCAGAAAAACCCTTTTTCGATAGAGCAACCATGGCAAAATATCCGCCAGGCTCTATCTTTAAACCAATCGTTGGTTTAATAGGTTTAAGTGAAGGAGCCGTCCATCGAAATTCGACCTTTAAATGTAATAAAGGGTATTATTATGCAGGACGGACTTATGGTTGTCACAGACACAGCCCCGTTCGTAATATTGACAACGCTGTCCAAATATCTTGTAATAGTTTTTTCTTTCACACCATTCGAAATATCATAGACCAATATGGTTTTTATAGCCCTCAAAAAGGACTGGACCGATTCACAAACGACATTCATAAATTTGGATTAGGAAATAAACTAGGTATTGATTTTCCTATTGAAGATGCGGGTAATATCCCAGATTCTAAATACTACGATAAAATTTATCCTAAAACGAAAGGCTCCTGGAAATCTCCAACAGTTATGTCTATCGGTATAGGCCAAGGAGAAGTGCAATTGACGACTATCCAAATGGCCAACTTAGCCGCTATTCTCGCTAACAGAGGGTATTTTTATACCCCACACTTGGTCACAAAAATTTCGGATGGCACGCCCATTGACGAAAAATATACCACAAAACACTCGGTAGATATCGCTCGAAAACATTTTACCCCAATCATTCATGGAATGCGATTGGCGGTTCAATCAGGTACCGCAACCTTAGCGAATATTCCAGGTATTGAAGTTTGTGGTAAAACAGGGACTTCCCAAAATGTCGGAAAAGACCACTCCGTTTTCTTCGCCTTTGCTCCCAAAGATAATCCCAAAATCGCTATCGCCGTTTATGTAGAGAATGGAGGTTGGGGTAGTTCCTATGCAGCACCTATCGCCAGTCTCGTTGCTGAAAAATACATCAACGGAACAATCACCGAATCTAGACAATCTCTAGAAAAACGAATGCACGAAACGGCAATAACCACTATAGTCGAAAAACCACAAGACAAGGAAAAAGATAAGAAGGAAGAAAGTCATGAATAAAATCAAGATATCGGCTATTATTGCCGTTGCCGAAAATGGAGTTATTGGACGGCATAACCAAATGCCTTGGCATCTTCCTGCGGACTTTAAGTATTTCAAAAAAATAACCATCAACCACCCCATCATCATGGGTCGAAAAACATTTGACTCGATTGGAAGACCACTACCCAAACGCACCAATATTATTATTTCCAGAAATGTAAAATTAAAAATAGATGGCTGCACTGTAGTCGATAGTTTAGACGCGGCAATTGCTTTCGCAGAAAAAGAATCTCCTGAAGAAATTTTTATTATTGGAGGTGCTAGTGTTTTTGAATTAGCACTCCCAATTACGGATAGATTTTATAGAACGGTTGTTCATTGCAAACCCATCGGAGATGCTTTCTTTCATTTGCCTATTGACTGGAAAATAATCTCGAAAGAATATCATGAGGCTGATACTAAGAATTTGATTGCTTATTCTTTTCAGGTTTTGGAGAGGATGACTAGGTTGGATGCTCCTTCGCCGTGACAGGACGCAGATTCTGTAATTGTTGAAGATTGTCGACTTAGGCTTGACTAGACAACGTGGATGTTGATTTTAAGAAAGCTATTTAGGTTTGTTTATGGAAACCTTTTAAAACAATTGCTTCAAATACTTACAGAATGTATAGCAGTCTCAGCACCTTGTAATCGTTTAATTGTCAGGTGTTTAGTTAAAACTGAAATCATTTCAAAAACGCCAGGCCCTTTCAAAGAACCAGCCAAAGCCAAACGCAGTAAAGGAAAAACAGCACCAGGACCAAGCTCTTTCATCTCCATCCAAGCCTTGACGGCTGCTTCTATTTCTGCTGGAAGAAAACGCTCGACGCTTTCAATAACATTGGCGACTTCATTTAAAGTATCTTGACTTTCAGGCTTCCAACGTTTACGTACAGCTTTCGCATCATATTCTTTAACCTCTTCAAAAAAGAAATAACCTTGCGTCAAAATATCTGAAGCGAAAGTAGCTCTTGGTTGCATCAACTTGACAACTTCCGTCAAATAAAAATCACTTGCTTCATAGCCTTTGTCTGCCAACATAGGTTTTACTTTTTGCGCAAGCTCCTCCGCAGACATCGCCAAGAGATATTGTTGGTTATACCATTTTGCTTTTTCATAATCGAAAATAGCTCCTGATTTTCCAACACGATAAATGTCAAATATTTTGGTAAACTCTTCTAAAGAAAAGATCTCTTTCTCCCCTTCTGGATGCCATCCCAACATCGCTAAAAAATTAATTACAGCAGCAGGCTCAAAACCAAATTCTTTAAATCCTAAGAAGGAATCTTCAGGATTCTCTGCTTTCCACTCCAATGGAAAAACGGGCATGTTGAATTTTGCACCATCTCGTTTACTTAATTTTCCTTTGCCATTTGGTTTTAATATTAAAGGCAAATGTGCAAACTGCGGCATCGCATCTGCCCACCCAAAAGCTTGGTACAACAATACGTGATGCGCTGTACTACTCAACCATTCTTCTCCACGAATCACATGACTGATTTTCATAGAATAGTCATCAACGACATTTGCCAAATGGTAAGTCGGCATGCCATCGGCTTTCAACAAAACTTTATCATCTAATAAATCTGTAGAAAACTCAACATCCTCTCGAACGATATCTCTAAATTTTACGACTTGTCCTGGCTCCAATTTCAAACGAATGACATAAGGCTTATCACTTTGTAACCAAAGTTGAACGTCCTCATCTGACATCGTCATACTGTTTTTCATGGTCATTCGGCTGGCTGGGCCATAGTTTGTCGCAGCAGCTTTTTCTGCTTGCAATTTTTCCCGCAAGGCCGTCAATTCCTCAGGCGTATCAAAAGCATAATAGGCTTTTCCGGAAGCGATTAATTGCTTGGCATGGTCGATGTACATCGCTTTGCGCTCAGACTGACGGTATGGGCCATAGTCGCCACCTTTTGCGGGACTTTCGTCAAAAGGAAGTCCGAGCCATTCTAAAGACTGGATGATATAATGCTCTGCGCCAGGCACGTATCTCTTTTGATCTGTATCTTCAATTCGAAGAATAAAAGTACCTTCATGCTTACGTGCAAAAAGGTAGTTATATAAGGCAGTTCGGACACCTCCGATGTGCAATGGTCCAGTTGGACTTGGTGCGAAACGCACTCTTACAGGCTTTGTCATAGCAGATTTTTTTACTTACGCAAAAGTAGTAAATAAAAAGGAGATAGTGTGGTATAACAGATTGCGTGTATAACTATAATTGCATAGTTTCTCGTCTATCGTGTACGAATAGCCACGAATGCACGAATTATGCACGTCTAGCGTCCACGTCTAAATTAGCGAAAGGAAAAACGGAATAAAAAAGGCTTCATATATTTAGTATTTGTGTGTTCTAAAATATCGTTTTAGTCAATCAATTAAAATTTGAACTGATAGCTGTGGCAGTGAAATTGATAAACGATTTTGAACTCTTTGAAAAGGGTCAATCAGCCTCTCCGTCACTCTCCTGACCAGAGACAACATAATACCTTGGATCGTCCACAGCATCAACAATTACTTCTTCAAATAAAGGAGAGCCCTTTCGAAGCAGTCGTTTACAATCTTCGCTCAAGTGTTTGAGGTGGACGACTTTATCTGCAGCCTTATATTTTGTGACTAAATTAAATAATGCTTCTAAAGCAGAGTGGTCCGAAATTCTGGATTCAATAAAATCTATCTCCACCTCCATTGGATCATTGTTAACATCAAACTTACTATTGAATGTCTGGATATTTCCAAAAAACAACGGCCCATAAATAGAGTATTTTTTGACTCCATTAGTTTCTGTTTTTCTAGCTCGGATTCGCTTTGCATTCTCCCAAGAGAAAACTAAGGCACTTATTATAACACCTGCAACTACTGCAATCGCTAAATCAAATGCCACTGTCAATCCCGAAACTAAGATCAGTACGAAAGCATCCATCATTGGAATTTTGTGCAGAATTCTAAAACTGGACCAAGCAAAAGTTCCTATTACCACCATGAACATTACACCGACCAACGCAGCTATAGGAACCTGTTCTATTAAGCCAGAAGCAAACAAAATAAATATCAATAATGTCACAGCTGCCACGATGCCAGATAGTCGTCCTCGACCTCCACTTTTAATATTAATTAAGGATTGCCCAATCATCGCACAACCGCCCATGCCACCGAATAAACCAGTGATAATATTGGCACCACCTTGTGCTACACATTCTTTATTGGAACGCCCACGGGTTTCTGTAATTTCGTCGATGAGGTTCAAGGTCATTAAGGACTCTATCAAACCAATAGCCGCCAATATAAAGGCATAAGGGCCAATGAATTTAAGCGTTTCCCATGTCATGGGGACTTTCGTAAAAATGTCTTTTTGAAACTTCGGCAGTCCTCCTTTCAGTCCTTCACCGCCTCCATCTCGAATGAAAGAACCGACTGTCGCCATGTCTAAATGCCCAAAAATAGCTATCAAAGAAACGACTAAAATAGCGACAAGTGCCTCTGGAATTTTCTCTGATATTCTGGGTAATCCCCACATCAATAGCATGGTTAACAAGACCATTCCGATCATCATATAGAGTTGATTTGGAGGTAAAAATTGTTTAGCTTTTCCTTTCTTTTCGATGGAGTAGATACCCTCTTTTCCGTAGTTAAATTTTACTTCTTTATTTTTAATATTAAAGACTTGTCCATCCTTTATTTCAAAAAGTGGTTCTTGGTTGATTGTACTGATGAGCTGATCCTCTTTTAGTGTATATAAAGCAAGGCCTGTTTCTATATCTATAACTTGGTCACCTTTAATATCATATTTTTTGGCTACGGATTCTGTTTTGAATTTTGGATTTCCATAAGCGTCTTTTACCGTTTCTTTAAACATGCCGATTTGTGAAAGAAAGATGACGATAGCTAATCCATTTACAAATCCCATCATTACGGGATGTGGAATTAATCGTACAAACTTCCCCAAACGAAGGAACCCAGCTGACATCTGAATTAATCCCATCAGTATTACTGTTGCAAAAAGATAGTACAACCCCATATTGTCCTCTGGGGCTCCCATCGTGTTTCCTTTGGCGACCAAAGCGACCATCACAACCGCTAACGCACCAGTCGCACCTGAAATCATTCCAGGTCTTCCGCCAAAAATAGAAGTAATTAAGCCTATCATAAAGGCCGCATACAACCCCACTAATGGATCTACACCTGCGACGAACGCAAAAGCTACGGCCTCAGGCACCAATGCTAGTGCAACGGTTAAACCAGATAGTACATCGTTTTTGGCGTTTGCCATTCTTTTTTTGAAAAATTCCATATTCGATTTTTAGACCCTTTTGGTGATTCTATACCATTTTGGGCAAAGCAAGCCGCAAAAGTACGTGGAATTTTGGTACTTAGTTGCAAATTTAAATTCTAATGGCAAGTACCTCATTCAATCTAGACAGAGAAAACTAGATCATCAAAAGTAGCTGCAATACAATAAAACTTTTTCGATGATTTTTTATCCAGAGTTTCTTGGTGTGGATCGTTTATACCCGCCCCTATGGGGCTTTATTAATTAAGATTTTTGATTTTTGTGCAGTATGTTATACACACATTTTGCCTAAATAACATAGATTTACGTATCTTTGGATTAAATACAAAATCATTTGAAGCTCAATATTCTAGGTATACGACATCACGGGGTAGGCTCTGCCATCAACACCGTCCAACGACTCAAAGAGTTGCAGCCGGATCATATCATTGTGGAAGGACCGATCGAGCTGATGGAAAGTATCAAGGCGATTGACCTAAAGCGTTTTAAGCCGCCATTAGCAATTCTTACTTATAATCCAGACGACCTAAAGCAATCTGCGTTTTATCCTTTTGCAGAATATTCACCAGAGTGGCAAGCTTTCATTTTTGCGCAAGCGAATGATATTAATTTAGTTACAGCGGATTTACCCGCTCAATTTTCTTTCGGTATCGAAGTCCAAAAAATGGAAGCGTATCAAAAGGAGATGGAAATGGCGGAGGAGGAAGCACCCGCAGAACCCGTAAAAGATTTTCCGTTGCCAGTGCATCCACGTCCGATAGAATTAATTGCGCGGGCGGATGGCTATGACAATCCGGACTTGTGGTGGGAACATTATTTTGAGCAGAAACAGTTAGTATCAGCGAGTGAGCATTTTGAAGCGGTTCTATCTGTGATGACTGCCTTGCGGCAAAAATTCGTCAATCCGGACTATCATGAAAATGAATTGCGGGAAGCGTTTATGCGGGAAGCTGTTCGGAAGGCGGAGAAAGGTGGTTTTGAAAATATCGTTTTTGTATGTGGCGCTTGGCATGCTCCAGCCATTTTGGAATACAAAGAAAAAAAGAAAGCGGATAGCGCTTTAATGAAAAAACTGCCCAAGAAGAAAGTGAAAACTTCTTGGATTCCGTGGTTAAATTCTAGGCTCTCTTGGAAGTCTGGATATGGCGCTGGATTAGAATCTCCAGGTTGGTATGAGCATTTGTGGAAACATAAAAATGACGATGGCAAAAGATGGTTGATAAAAGCCGCAACGGTTTTTAGAGAAAAAGATATTGATGTTTCTACGGCGCATGTGATTGAGACTTTTCGACTGGCTACTTCTTTGGCAGCAATGCGAAATTTGAGTCGGCCAGGCCTTGCGGAAATGAATGAAGCAATTATCTCCGTGATATGTATGGGCGATGAAATCTTGCTCAATTACGTAAAAGAAAATCTAACTATTGGTAGAAGTATGGGGCGGATTCCGGCTGATATGCCGAAGTTGCCAATTCAAGCAGACTTCGACCAAAAAGTAAAAAGGTATCGTTTGCAAATTCGAGAAGATGAAAAAACTTATCCTTTGGATTTGCGGGAGCCAAGAGGCTTGGAAAAAAGTATTTTTCTGCATCGATTGAATATTTTAGAGATTACTTGGGGAGAATTGAAAACGGTACGAAGCAAAGGAACTTTTAAAGAAGTTTGGACTTTGGCATGGCAACCAGAGATCGCTTTGCAAATAATTGACAAAGCTATTTGGGGAAATAATATTGAAATTGCCGCCCAAAATTACGTCAACGATATCGCCAAAAAAAGCAATGATGTCGTCCAATTAACGAAATTGATTCAGTCCTCTATTATTGCGGAACTCTTTGATTCTGTGGATTTTCTGATTAATAGAATTGATAATGTTGTTAGTTTAAGTAATGATGTTGCCGTTTTGATGGAAGCTGTTATTCCGCTGATTGAAATCTCTCGATATAGTGATATTCGACAAACGGATCAAGCGGTACTCCTCAACTTAATTCACAATCTATTATTAAAAATAAATATTAGTTTGGCACCAGCTTGTTATGGCTTGGATGAGGAGATGGCCAATCGTGTTTTTGGCTTGATCACTAAGTTGAATGATGTTATTACGTTGTTGAATGAGGATGACCTGGTGGCGGATTGGTTAGATAACTTGGAGAAAACAGCTAATGAAGAAAATGTTTCTTATTTGATTCAAGGGGCGACTTATCGAATTTTATTGGATGGTCAACGCTTTGATTCTAATGAAGTACAAAGAGGTTTTGCGAAAGCTTTATCTGTAGGGGAAGAGCCTATAAATTCGGCTTCATGGATAGAAGGATTTTTGAAAGGCAGTGCGATGATTTTAATATTAGACAATAAGATTTGGAATATTCTCTATAATTGGATGTATGATTTAGAGGAAAAAAACTTTGACGATCTATTGCCAATATTAAGAAGAACTTTTTCAAATTTTGCGCAAGCAGAACGTCGCCAAATCGGAGAGAAAGCCAAAAAAGGATTAAGCACCGAAGCAGAAACCGCGACTGCTTTTCAACCCGATCAAAATTTTAATAAAGAACGAGCGATGGCCGCTTTGCACTCTACGAAAGCTATTTTAAATTTATAATAATGGAAGTCGAAACAAATAATCTGAGGCGTTGGAGATTGGTGCTAGGCGGAGAAGAAGCGGATGGAACGGGCTGCCAATTGAACGATCGAGATATGCAAATGGACAAGGCGATGGCCGCTTTGTATGAATATGAAAATCGGGATGGCTTTGAGTATGGAGAAGGTATTGGCAGGGGAGCGGGCAATGAGTCATCGAATCCAGGGATTGCTAGATGGCTCGGAGATATCCGAAAATATTTTCCAAAATCAGTGGTGGATATCATGCAAAATGATGCCATGAGTTTTCCAGAATTAAAGGAGAAGATGATGATGGAGCCAGAGATTTTGGAACAAGCGGAGCCTACTGTCCACCTTGTCGCTACGTTGATGGAATTGGGTAAATTAATTCCTTCCAAAACAAAAGATACTGCAAGGCGAGTCATTCAAAAAGTGGTCGATGAACTGATGCAAAAATTAGAAAATGATCTCAAGCAAGCGATTACGGGTGCCATCAGTCGCAGTGTCCCCAATCGTCGTCCAAAATACAGTGAGATAAATTGGGGCAAGACCATTTTACGAAATTTAAAAAATTACCAACCAGAATATAAGACGGTTATTCCGGAGCAACTTTATGGCTATGGTCGTAAGAATCGCAAAAGTTTGAAGGATGTAATTTTGTGTTTGGATCAGAGTGGTTCGATGGGGACGTCTGTTGTTTATTCCGGTATTTTTGGTTCGGTGATGGCTTCTTTGCCGAGTGTTAAAACGAAGATGGTTGTGTTTGATACGGCTGTAGCGGATTTGACGGAAGACTTAAAAGATCCTGTAGATTTACTTTTTGGTGTGCAATTAGGTGGTGGAACAGACATCAATAAGGCCCTTGGCTATTGCAAAGGATTAGTAGAAAAACCCAACGATACTATTTTGATATTGATTACAGATTTGTATGAGATGGGCAGCGAAAAAGGCATGATGCAGAAGATGAAAGAGCTTTCACAAAATGGTGTTCAAATCATTGTTTTGCTTGCGCTAAACGATGAAGGAATTCCCTCTTATGACAAGCCGATTGCCAAACAAGTGAATGCTTTGGGCATTCCAGTTTTTGCTTGTACGCCAGATTTATTTCCAGACATGATGGCGGCTGCGATCGGCAAGCAAGATTTAAAACAATGGGCTGGGAAGAATGGTGTGGTTTTAAAATAGCAAGAAAGACAGAAAACAAATATTTCACTATCTCAGTTTTCTATAATATCCTTTTTAGGTACTAGGTATATATTATGCGTTGGCCGAGTTTTTTTTGTGTTTCCGATTTGTCAAGTCTTAAAATTCCCGAACCTTTTTATTGAACCACAAGACGGGTTGTGTCCGCTTATCCATCATTTTAGAATCACAAATAAAAAATTGTTGATACTCTTCAATATTCGCATCAAAGCGTTTGATTAATTCTTGAATTCTTTTTTCCGCAAGGAGAAAATTATTTTGGAAAAAACCGATGACCCATGATTTGTATGCTTCATCATGCCACTCTAATAAATCTAATAAAAAAGTATCATTTGAATATTGCGCCATAAATTTTCGCGCAAGCAAACCATGAAAAGTCGCAGGATTCAAGCGATCCTCTTGAAATTTAAAAGTATCATGTAAAATGGCAGCTAGACGAAGTCGTTCTTTGGTCTTTGCATTATCTACGATTTGGTCAATGTTTTGCAAAACCTGAAAGACATGTTGCCCCACACTTTTTTCTGGATGTCCGATAGCAGGCTTGCTCCAACTCAGGCCTTTTTGGATGGTAGGATGCGTTAAAAACAGCGTTTCTAGGGAGGTTCTTGGAATGATTTGCCAAGGGTATGATATCCGATTATCTGTCATAGACATTCTAGTATGTTTGAGCGATGCAGGGGATTCTTTTTAGCTTTCGCAAAAATTTAGCCAATATTACTTTCTGACTATTTCTTTGATAACGATATTTATATAAAATAATTCTTATTCTTAACATTAAGTGCCGTTGCTATGGAAAAAAAATTAAATCTAATATTTCTATGTACCTATAGAGCTAAGTTCTTTTAAACGTTTGGAATAACCATGTAGTTCACCAATCTTTACGCCAGATTTGCTTTCGGCAACGATGCTCCAAGCTTAGCGATCTCGGAGCGTAAATTATGAAGCCAATCTACTAAACGAACAACCGCTATACTATGAAGCCTTCTTTTTACTTCAAGATTCCTAAATTCATAGCCATTTTACCATAAAGATCGATCCAAATTTAGTATCTTGAGGCTTCTAATCCAGTGCGTTTATCACTAATTATCATACTTTTTTAACGCACGTTTCGTTTGACTAAAAAAACAAGAAAAATGTACATGCAAAAATTTACGTTATTCGCTGCCCTTCTCTTCTTAACGCTTGGTGTACACGCCCAAACCATTATGGGTACTTGGCGGACCATCGATGACGAAACTGCTGAGGCAAAATCTTACATCTCCATCTACGAAGAAAACGGAAAAGCTTTTGGAAAAATAACTAAGCTTCTACAAAAAGATCCAGAGACGACTAGATGTGACCTTTGTCCAGGGGATCGCAAAGACCAACTAGTCATGGGAATGGTTCTTTTGAAGGATTTAAAAAAGAATGGCAAAACTTGGAAAGGAGGCGAAATTCTAGATCCTAATAATGGCAAAACTTATGCCTGCAAAGCTTGGTTAGATTCTGATAATAAAGACAAACTTCACCTCCGTGGATACATTGGCCCTTTTTATAGAACACAAACTTGGTACAGAGTAGAATAATCTATACACCGATATATAAGAAAGCACTATTTACTTTGGTAACTAGTGCTTTTTTTTCCTACATTTGCAGCCCCAACAAAATATAAAAAATTAATATATGTCCACCTCTTACGAACAGATAAATGAACTCAACGAAGAAATAATTCGTGAATACCGACACATCGACGCCATCTATAATGAAACAGGCAAAGTCATTGTCGGTCAAGAAAAAATGATTGAACGATTGCTCATTGGTTTATTAACCAAAGGGCATATTCTTTTAGAAGGATTACCTGGATTAGCCAAAACTTTAGCGGTCAGTACCTTGTCGAAGGTCATTCATGCGCAGTTTCAGCGGATTCAATTTACACCAGATTTATTGCCATCTGATGTCACTGGTACAATGATATATAACCCTGGTACTCAGTCTTTTAAGGTGAGCAAAGGGCCGATTTTCTCCAACTTCGTTTTGGCTGATGAAATCAATCGGGCACCCGCAAAAGTCCAAAGTGCCTTACTAGAATCGATGCAAGAACGACAAGTCACTATCGGTGGGGAGACCTTCAAATTGGAAGAGCCATTCCTCGTGATGGCAACCCAAAACCCGATCGACCAGGAGGGAACTTACCCTTTACCAGAGGCACAAAAAGATAGATTTATGTTGCACCTGACGATTGATTATCCCAATCGTGAAGATGAACGGGAAGTGATGAGAAGGAGCCTTTCGGAAAATGGTTTCGCTTCCGTCCAACCCGTGATTAATATTGAAACGATTAAGAGCTTGCGCAAATTAATCCGAAAAGTCTATCTCGATGAGCAAATTGAAAATTACATTTTGGATATCGTAACAGCCTCTCGTGATCCTAAAAAAGCTAGGTTGCCTGAGTTGGCTCCTTTTATCAATTATGGTGCTTCTCCGAGAGCGAGTATCAATATGGCAATAGCTGCTAAGGCTGTTGCGTTTCTGAATAAACGCGGATTTGTCATCCCAGAAGATGTACGTAATATTGCGCCTGATATCATGCGCCATCGTATCGGAACAACCTTCGAAGCAGAAGCTGAAATGGTTACAACGGATGATATTGTCCAACAAATTTTAGACAAAGTAATGGTCCCTTAATGCATAGATTAACCGCTTTAGTATTATTAATTTTTTCGGCTTTTTTTGGATTCGGGCAGACTGTTGCTTTGGATGAATTTTGCCTTAAGCATCTAGGCGAGCGCGCCAATAGCCTAAAGGTGAAAACCTATGCTGTCCGCATGGACGAAATGGAAGCTAGTGTCATTGTACTCAAAAAAAATAAAAGCCAAGTCAAAGGTGTTTTGTTTTTTCCAAGTACCAAAAAGGCACTCCTGATGAGTGGCTCTGACCAAGTACTTTATCTTCGAGATGAAAAAGGCTTCAATCAAGGGAAACTAAACTACTCCATTGAAAATCAAGCGTTTAAAGGGGAGTTGACTTCTAGCTTGGAGAAGAACATGGCAACTGTTTCAGGTAATTTTACGAAAGATGTTCCAGTCATGCCGCCAGCTTGTTTTGTAGACAAATGGTTGACTTACCATAAAGGAAAAATGGGGGGCGCTCCTATTTATTTAACCCTCCAACGTATTGGAAATGGCGATCTACAAGGTTTAATTTATTTAAAAAACAGAAATAAATCTTTTTTTCTTTCGGGCTTAATCGTTGATGAAAAAGTCGATCTAATGATGATCGACGATCAAGGTCAAAAAGTCGGAGACCTCTATGGGAAAATAGATCAAGGCGGACATTTTTCAAGCAACTTCTTAAGCGTGTCTGGAACCAAACAAAAAATATCAACCACGCCTGCCATCTCCGATGAGCAGAGTTGCACTTCAGATATTAATACTGATTTTAGATATAGTATTATTTATCCGAAATTGGAAATTCCAGAATTTGATGAACCCATGAATCGTTTTGCATTGGAGTGGACCAATCAGTGTAATAAGGAGAATAAAAAAAATCCTGCAAAGAATAGCACCTTATTAAATACGCCAACGGCTTACAGTTATGTTAATATTCATTGTCGAGATGAAAAGTATTTTAGTGGGTATCAACTAACCTATTTACCACTGCATAATGAGTATAGCATTAAAGCGCTAAATTTTGACTTGCGTAAAAAGAAATTTTTAGAAGCAGATGATATTTTTAAAAACTTTGCGCAAGTCCAAAAAAGGGCTCAAGTAGAATATACCAAAAGACTCAAAACCCATCACTTAAAAGAGAATACTGATTTCATCCAATGGATCACGAATGAGCACTTTAGTCATTTTGTTATCCAACCAGATGGAATCCTATTCAGTAGCAATTTCCATCCAATTTTTGGACAGCAGCATGTCCTACTTCCATATAGTTTGGTAAAACCTTTTTTGAAAAATAGAAAAATTGCTAAACATTTTAATAGGCTCAAATGAAGACGAAACGTAGCCATATGACCCCTGCGGAATTGCTCCGAAAAGTTCGTCAGCTTGAGATAAACACAAGGAAGAAAACGAAGGATATGTTTTCGGGTGGCTACCAGAGTAATTTCAGAGGAATGGGCATGACTTTTAGTGAAGTGCGTTCTTATCAATATGGAGATGACATTAGAAGTATCGATTGGAATGTAACGGCTAAGACCGGATCTCCACACATCAAAATATTTGAGGAGGAGCGAGAATTATCCGTTTTATTAGTCGTGGACATTAGCCAATCTACTTTGTTTGGCGCACATGGTCAGCGAGTTTCGGATCAGATTTTAGAATTGTGTGCGTCTTTGGCCGTTACCGCTGAGCGCAATGGAGATAAAGTCGGATTGATGCTATTTTCTGCTGATAATGAGTCGTTTATACCTCCTAAAAAAGGGAGGACACAGTTGATGAAATTGCTCCGAGAATTAATTTTGCTCGAAGCGACCGATAAGAAAACTAACATTGAGCAATCGCTAAAATATCTAAGAAGGGTCGCAAAGAAACATCATTTGATATTTTTGCTTTCAGATTTTTTGGACTTGGGTTACACAAAAGAATTGTCTTTGCTTGCGCGAAAACACGAAGTCATTGGAGTGCGCATTTGGGATCAATTTTATGATAATTTACCACATGCAGGTTTAGTTCAAGCTTCTGATCCCGAAACAGGTGAACATCAAATTATTGATTTTGCGGGAAACGATCGGGACGAGTTATTGAATACTTATAAAAACTACACCAGCTATTTTGAGGATGCTTTTATTCGAGCACGTGCAAGACAATTAACTATCCGAACAGACGCAGAAGCACATAAATCTATGTTGGCTTTTTTTAATACTAAAAAAGCAACGTCATAAAATGAATCAGCTAAAATATATCTTTTTTGCTTTTTTGCTTATGCCCAATTTTATTTTTGCGCAAGCGCCTACCGTCTCTCTGAGTATCGACAAGGACAGTGTTTTGATTGGAGATGTATTTAAAGTGGATGCTAAAATTTCTTTTGCTCAAAATGGTCGAGTGCTTAATTCTGGCTTAGTGGATTTGCCCAAAAGTGAGGAATGGGAAATTGTGGATAGAGTGAACTTATCCAAGAATGACACCTTGGATGCGGCTGGCCATCTCCGGATGTTTGTGAATGAATATTTTAGCGCAATTGTTTTTAAGGACGAAGGGTGGATTGAAATTCCTTCTGTTGAATATACCATAGAATATCAAGATACCACTTATCAAGTGCATTCGAACCCCGCAAAGGTTTATGTCAAACCCATCGTTAAAACGTCAGATGTACCGGCCGATTTAAAAACGATTATTAAAGAGCCACTTACGCTAAATGATTTTTTGCCTTGGATTTTAGGGTTTATAATATTAGGAATGGCTATCGCACTATTTTTATATTTGCGCCAGCGAGAACCCGAAAGAGAATTAGTTCCAATACCCAAAAAAACTAAAGTAAAACCAATTGAAAAAGCACTTAAGGCTTTAAAGAAATTGAAGAAAGAAAAAATTTGGGAGCAAGATCCAAAGTTGAATCAGGTTCAGCTTTCGCAAATTGTCAGACGATATATCGAGGAGGAATTTAAAGTTCCAGCACTAGAAAGCACGACAAACGAAATAGATCGGAGTTTGAAAAAATACATCAGTACTTTGCAGCGAAATACTTTGCAGAAATTATTAAATGATTCTGACATGGTTAAGTTTGCCAAATTAACAATGCCGGATGAACGACAAATTGAAAGCATTAAAGAGGCAATTAAATGGGTCGAAAATAATAGCTTCCAATGATTTTCGGAATAGACATATTGCCTATCAGTTTAGTCTGGAGTCAGCCGATTTGGTTTTTGCTCGTGCCTATTATTGGCTATCTTTTTTGGATGAGCCGCAGTCAAAAAACGGGTTCTTTGGCATTGCCTTCTATTGGACAAGTTCAGACCAAAACTTCACCCAAAAAACTAGTTTATAAATATGCTTTTTGGTTACCGCTGCTCGGTTTATTGAGTTTAGTATTAGCGATGGCGCATCCTCAGAAAGTCTTGAATAGTCAAGAATACAAAGGAGAGGGCATTGAAATCATGTTGGCAATGGATGTAAGTCCGAGTATGTTGGCATTGGATTTTGACCCCAATCGCTTGGAAGTCGCGAAAGAATTAGCGGTTGATTTTATTAAAAAAAGGAAAGGGGATAAGATTGGGTTAACTGTATTTGCAGGCGAAGCTTATACCAAATGTCCTTTGACGATGGACTATGTCACCTTGACCAAACTAACTAAAGAAGTTAGCCCAGAGGGTTTAGATTATGGGACGGCTATCGGAATGGGATTGGCTACGGCACTTAATCAATTAAAAGAGGGAAAGGCAAAAAGTAAAATCGTTATTCTATTGACGGATGGATATAATAATGTTGGCGCACTGGATCCGATGGTGGCGGCAGGCTTCGCCAAAACACTTGGGATAAAAGTATACACCATTGGTTTGGGAACAAATGGAATTGTCAATATGCCTTCTAGATTTTTTAATGGCAAACTACATTTTGCGCCCACAAAATCTGATTTTGATGAAGAGCTTTTACAAAAGATTGCTCATCGCACAGGAGGCAAATATCAACGAGCTAGTAGTAAAGAAAAACTAAAAGCCATCTACAAAAAAATCAATCAACTAGAACGCTCCAAAATAGATGTCATCAAGCATCAACAAAAAATAGAGTGGTATCGACCATTTTTATTTTTGGGGCTTGGGCTTTTATTTATCTATTGGTTATTGATGTTTTTATGGATTCGTCCATTGCCTTGAGTTCAATCCGTCGTATTTGATTCTTTGTATTTCAATTTGGCTGCGCTAACAAGTACCCTGAATGGTTCCAATTAACCAGTACGTTGGAATTTTATGTAAGTCTATAGAACCTCAAAATTATCCGTATCACGATATAGTCACAATACCCAAATGTCATTTGATTCCAGTTAATTTAAATTAACTAAATTTCTACCCAACGATGGCGTTTTTGCCCGAAAGGAATTAGTTTTTCCATTTATGTGTGTAAAAACTTGCTTTATTCAAATAATACAACCACATTTGCAGAGTGAGTATTCACTAACATATATTATTAAGTAGCAGAAGCTGCTGCTTAACAGCGTATGTTGAATCATCGGAGTGAATATTCATAAACATTATAATAGTGAGTGAATATTCACAAACGGAAAATAAATTAAGAAAAAGCAAATGAAAAACTGGCACATTGTAAAAAAAGGAGCCTATAAGCTGTTAGACCCATTCGTTGGGTTGATAGCCAAGACTGGGGTAACACCCAACGGAATTACTATAATAGGCTTTCTGATCACAATTGGTTCAGCAGTAATCTTAATTGTTGGTGGGGAATATGGTACAAGAGAAGATACAAGTTACGTCACTTGGTTTGGGGTGGCTTTATTACTGGCAGGAGTTTTTGACATGCTAGATGGTCAGCTTGCGCGAAAAACGAATAAGATGACTGAATTCGGGGCTTTGTTTGATTCTGTTATCGATAGGTATAGTGAAATGGTGATGTTTTTTGGTGTCGCCTACTACCTAGTGTCCCAGGATTATTTTTTGAGTAGCGTTTTTACTTTTGTCGCCATGATTGGCTCCATTATGGTCAGCTATGTGCGAGCAAGAGCTGAAGGACTTGGCGTCCAGTGCAGTGTAGGGATGATGCAACGACCAGAACGTGTGTTACTGATTGGGATTTCGGCTATTTTATATGGTGTGATTTCTCATTTTACAGGTAGTTTTAAAGTGGAACCTAGTTGGTTGCCATTCCCACTATTTGAGAACATCTCCATTTTTACGGTTCCACTATTTCTTTTGGCCATATTGACTAATTATACCGCTTTTCAACGACTGAATCATTGCAGAATGAATATGCGATAATTCATAACCATAACTTTCAAAACTAAAATCAAAATTATGAAATTGAAACAGAATATTAAGCCTGCAACAGGCAAACTAGGTATCCTAACTCCAGGCATGGGTGCAGTGGCGACTACGCTCTTTGCAGGTGTTATAGCCGCCAATAAAAATCTTGGAAAACCAATAGGGTCATTGACTCAGATGGGTAGAATTAGACTTGGGAAACGGACTGAAAACCGTAATCCTTTTATTCAAGATTTTGTCCCTTTAAGTCCTATGAGGAATTTGGTATTTGGCGGTTGGGATATTTTTCATGATGATGCTTATGAGTCTGCTTTGAATGCCGGAGTATTAAAAAAAGATTTGTTGGACTCTGTCAAAGAGGAGCTGTCAGCTATCAAACCAATGGCTGCTGTTTTTGACACAAAGTTTGTCAAAAGAATTGACGGTGAGAATGTCAAAAAAGAAGCAAGCAAAATGGATGCGGCAAAAGCTTTGATGCTAGACATAGAGCGTTTTAAAGCAGATAATAACTGTGAGCGTTTGGTAATGGTTTGGTGTGCTTCGACTGAAGTTTACACGCAAGTGACGGAGGCTCACCTTTCGGTAAAAGCATTTGAAAAAGCATTAGAGAATAATGATCCTTCTATTGCTCCAAGTATGATTTATGCTTATGCATCTATCAAAATGGGTGTCCCTTTTGCTAACGGTGCACCAAACTTAACAGTGGATACGCCTGCTTTAATTGAATTAGCTAATGAATTAAATGTACCCATTGCTGGAAAAGATTTTAAAACGGGTCAAACTTTAATGAAGACCATTTTGGGTCCTGGTCTAAAATCTAGACTACTTGGAATTGATGGTTGGTTTTCTACAAACATTTTAGGAAACAGAGATGGCGAAGTGTTAGATGATGCAGATTCTTTCAAAACGAAAGAAGTTTCTAAACTGAGCGTATTAGATAGTGTCTTGGAACCAGAAAGCTATCCTGACCTCTATAAAGACATGTACCATAAAGTAAGAATCAATTATTATCCACCAAAGGGTGATGACAAGGAAAGCTGGGACAACATTGATATTTTTGGTTGGCTAGGCTATAAGATGCAGATAAAAGTTAATTTTTTATGCAAAGACTCTATCCTCGCCGCACCTATTGTTTTGGACTTAGCTGTATTCATGGATCTTGCTAGTCGAGCAAATATGAAGGGTATCCAGGAATGGTTGTCATTCTACTTTAAGTCGCCACAAACGAAAGAAGGCTTAGTTCCAATACATGATATTTTTGTCCAAAAAATTAAGATGGAAAATACTCTACGGTACTTAATGGGAGAAGATCTAATTCATCACCTAGGACTGAATTATTATGAAGAATAAAGCTGAAAACCAATCGGTGCATAGGCTAATTGCTTCTGGATTAGGGACCGGATTTTCTCCATTCGCGCCAGGGACAGTAGGTTCTATTTTTGGTATTTTACTTTTCTATTTTTTTCATTTAACCATGAATCAAATGGGCGCAAGTAATTGGATGATAAATGCGGCTAGCTTGATCGTTATTGTCGGGGTATTGCTAATCGGTGTTTACGCCATAAAAGTAGTCCATCACTTTTGGGAACACGATGCTTCTCAGATTGTGATTGATGAAATTGTTGGTGTTTGGATTGCAGCATTAGCAATACCCTTTGAGTGGAAGTATTACTTATATGCTTTGATTCTTTTTCGTTTTTTTGATATCGCCAAGCCACTTTTCATTCGCAAGCTTGACCAGATGGTGGGGGATTGGAGTGTCATGTTAGATGATGTTTTAGCAGGTGTTTACGCATTGATTATACTCCAAATTTTACTGTACACAAATCTAGTATAATGGTCAAAAAACCGACGGGTTGGGCATCATTTTTAAGATACAACATAGTGTCTATTTTTGCAACTGGAATTGACTTTTTAGTCTTTATCATACTATCCAAAGTTTTTGGGGTGTGGTACATCGCAGCAGCAATCTTGGGCGCAATAGCCGGAGGAGTCGTAGCCTTTTGGCTAAATAGAAACTGGGTCTTTGAAAGCAAAGAAGTGGACTCTCTATCTCAGTTTTTGAAATATGCTTTAGTGTGGGGAGTCAGCGCATTATTAAATACTATAGGATTGTTTTTGCTCGTCGAAAATTTAGGTTTAGAGGAAGTCATAGCAAAGATAATCGCTACTGTAACAGTCGGAATTGGATTCAATTTTTTTGCGTCCAAGTTTTTCGTTTTTAAAAAAGAAATCAAATGAACATTTTAAAATATAGCATCCAAACTTTTCTCATAGGGGTCTTACTCCTAAGCGGGTTTGGGTTGCAAGCTCAAAAGCCAACAACCGTTTACGGAAAAGTCATTGACGCAAAGACAAAGGAAACTTTGCCCTTTGTGAGTATCGTTTTCGTTAGCAAAAATATTGGTACGACAACAGATTACGAAGGCAATTTTTCCTTGTCCAGTCAGTGGGCATCGGACCAATTGATGGCTACTTATCTCGGTTATCATTCTTTGACAAAAGCCGTTATGGTTGGAGAAAAACAAGAAATTATTTTTGAATTGCAACCTGAAGCCATAAGCTTAGATGAGGTGGTTGTAACAGGCAAGAAGAAAAGGTATCGAAACAAAAACAATCCAGCCGTTGACCTTATTAAAAAAATTGTCAAGAATAAAGACCTGAATAGAAAAGAGCATCTAGCTTCTTATCAATATGACAAATATGAAAAGATTCAGTTGGATATGAATAATATCACAGAGAAATTTCAAAATAAAAAGATATTCAAAAAGACGCAGTTTATATTTGACTATGTAGATACTGCCAAAATAAATGGTAAGCCCTATCTCCCAGTATTTTTAAAAGAAACGGTTTCAAAAATATATTTTCGCAAGAACCCAAAAGACAGAAAAGAAGTTATTACGGGTTCTAAAATGATAGGTTTTCACGAATATTTAGATAACAAAGGCATAGGAGCACTCATTGATAATATGTATCAAGATGTGGATATTTATGATGCCAATATTAATCTCTTGACTAATATTTTTATCAGTCCGATTTCTAAAGTAGCACCCATCGTTTACAAGTTTCATATTCTTGATACGATTGACGTAAATGGTCATGATTGTATCAAGCTTGCTTTTTACCCAAGGAACAAACAAGATTTCGCTTTCAAAGGAAATCTCTTTGTAACAAACGATGATAAATTTTCTGTAGTAAAAGTAGATATGCGAGTGACAGAAGATATTAATCTAAATTTTGTTCAGGACTTGCAGGTCGTTCAAGAGTTTGAATATATTGATGATAAGGCTTGGGTTTTGGCTAAGGACGAAGTTGTTATTGATTATAGTATCAATAAAAAGCGGACAGGGATGTTTGGTCGAAAGACCGTCTATTATGATAATTATATTTTCGATAGACCGATAGAAAAAAATATTTTCAATGGGGTGGAGAAGGTCACTATTGAAAATCACAGTGAGGAGAGAGGTGAGGCCTTTTGGCAAAAAAACAGACTTGCTCCACTATCTACTCAAGAGCAGAATATCTATACGATGGTTGATAGTGTACAGCACCTGCCTGGTTTTCAACGAACCATTGATATTGTAATGTTAGTTGTGGCAGGGTACTGGAACTTTGGCAACATTGATGTCGGTCCAGTCAATACCTTTTATAGTTTTAATGATGTCGAAGGATTGCGCTTAAGAGGAGGAGCTCGGACGAGTGAAAAATTTAGTAAAAAAGTACGATTAGATGGTTTTGTAGCTTATGGTTTTAGGGATGAACAATTTAAATATTCCGCAAGGGCAAAAATTTCCTTAGATGACCATGACCTCAAAGGTGTTCCACAACACACCTTGATGGCCATGTATTCGCGAGAGACAAAATTTCCTGGTATGCACGCACAGTTCATTAATGAAGATAATTTCTTATTATCCTTTAAGCGTGGTGTTGCAGATAAAATTCTATACTACGATCTATTCAAATTAGAGCACTATAAAGATTGGAAAAACAATATTTCCACGACACTAGCTTTCCAGCATTTACAAGAATCACCAGGCGGAAGTTTGCAATTTAACTACCAAGATAAGATCCAAAATAACATCACGTCAACAGAATTAATGGCTACAATACGGTATGCTCCGAATGAAAAATTCTATCAGGGTGTGGATTACAAAACACCTATTTTTTCTAAATACCCTGTTTTTCAATTATCGTATAAGCAAGGCTTCAAAGATGTATGGGGTAGTGACTACGATTACAGTAATCTAAATTTTAGTTTATTCAAGCGGCTATACATGTCTCAATTTGGTTTCACCGATGTCTTAATAGAATCCAACAAGATTTTTGGAGAGGGTTTAGCTTTCCCCAGTTTAGAAATTCATCGAGCCAATCAAAGTTATTCTTATCAGTTATACTCTTATAATTTGATGAATTTTCTAGAATTTGTTAGTGATGAATCTGTCAGTATTTTTGCAGAACATCATTTTAATGGATTCTTTTTAAACAAGATCCCTTTGATCCAGAAATTAAAATGGAGAAGTGTAGCAACATTTAAAGGATTATATGGTAATTTGGCCGATCAAAACAATCCCGAAAAAGCTTCAGGGCTTATGTACTTTCCTACAGACCAAAATCAACCAACTACCTTTTCATTACAAAAAGATCCCTATATGGAAGCAAGTATTGGCATTGAAAATATTTTTAAATTCTTTCGAATAGATGTTGTAAAGCGGCTCACCTATTTAGATAACCCTAATGTCTCTGAGTATGGAATCAGAGCACGATTCAAATTTGATTTTTAAAATAAGGAGCATGAAATTATTACAAGAAAAAATGTCGCAATTTAAATTGCCACCCAGCTTTTCAAAAAAAGGAATGTACCCATTCTATCACTCACTAGAGTCTGGTCAGGACACTGAAGTGATGTTAGAAGGCCGCAAAATTTTAATGTTTGGCTCCAATAGTTATTTGGGACTAACCAATCATCCTAAGCTCAAAGAGGCTGCAAAAAATGCCCTAATTAAGTATGGGACAGGCGCTTCTGGTTCTCGATTGATGAATGGAAATTTAGACTTACATGATGAACTGGAAGCTAAACTAGCAAAATTCGTAGGCAAACCTGCCGCAACAATTTTTAGCACTGGTTTTCAAGTGAATGTGGGTACAATCCCAAGCCTCGTGGGACGTCATGACTACATCGTCATCGATGAAAAATCTCATGCATCTGTCTATGAAGGCTGTCGTTTAGCTTTCGCAAAAACGCTTAAATACAAGCACAATGACATGGAGTCCCTCGAAAAAATCCTTAAACGGGTGACGAGTCCCAAACATATAACACTAATCGTGACCGATGGCGTCTTTAGTATGGAAGGAGATTTGGCTCCGATGGATAAAATCACGGCACTGGCCAACAAATACCACGCTTCTGTAATGCTTGATGATGCACATGGCTTAGGGGTAATGGGAGCTACGGGTGCGGGAACGGCCGCTCATTTTGGTCTAACCGATCAGACGGACTTGATTATGGGTACGTTTAGTAAGTCTCTTGCTTCTTTGGGGGGATTTATCGCCAGCGATGAAAATACGATCAACTATATCAAACACCACGCAAGAGCATTAATTTTTAGTGCAGGTATTCCACCAGCTTCGGCCGCTACAGTAATAGCTGCTTTGGATGTCATCCAACAAGAACCTGAACGGATTGAACGGCTTTGGAAAAATACAAACTATGCAAAAAAGCGACTGCAAGAAGAAAATTTTGACATCGGGCATAGTACAACTCCTATCATTCCTATTTTAATTGGGGATAATTTCAAAACCTATGAAATGGCTTCCCTTTTGTTACAAAAAGGCGTGTATGCGAACCCTGTCATTCATCCCGCAGTGGAAAAAGGAAAATCAATTCTTAGATTTTCTTTGATGGCTACACATACATCTGAACAAATAGATAGAGCCGTAGACTTCTTGGTTGAAAGTCGCCAAGAGTTGGATCTCAAATCAGCATTAGGGCAATAAAAAAGAACGTACTATGTCTATCACCATTAAAGAAGTTAAAACGAGGTCTGCATTAAATCAGTTTATATCTTTTCCAGATAAACTCTATAAAGGCAATAATTATCGGGTTCCCCAATTACATACTTTTGAGAAATCAACGTTAAAGAAAGGGAAAAATCCTGCTTTTGATTATTGTGAAGCACGATATTGGCTAGCCTACAAAGAGGGTCAAATTGTAGGTCGCATTGCTGGTATTATTAATGAAAAATCTAACAAAATCTGGAAGGAAAACTACATGCGTTTTGGTTGGATAGATTTTATTGATGATATCAATGTCTCCCGCGCTTTGATTCAGACCGTCGAAAAATGGGCAGCCGAAAATAAAATGGAAGCAGTGCACGGACCTTTGGGATTTACGGATATGGATTTAGAAGGGATGCTAGTAGAAGGATTCGAAGAGATCGGTACACAAGCCGTTATTTATAATTACCCCTATTATCCTGTCCACTTAGAAAAATTAGGTTACCAAAAAGATGTCGACTGGGTTCAGCTAGAGGTTACGATACCCAATGAAATTCCAGAAAAAATTAAAAGAATATCTAGTCTCGTTCAACGTAAATATGGATTGAGATTGCTTTCTTTCAAGTCTGCCAAAGAGATCAAGCCTTACGCCAAAAGTATGTTCCAAACCTTAAACGATTCCTTTAAAGATTTGTATGGTTTTGTCCCTTTAAGCGACAAACAAATAAAATATTACACTAATCAGTATTTCGACATGGTCAACCCTAAATATATCGGGTTTATTGTGGACAAGGAGGACAAGGTTGTGGCTTTTGGGTTAGGGATCTTATCATTGTCCAAAGCCATGATGAAAGCCAAGGGCAAGTTGTTCCCATTTGGATTTATTCATCTTTTGAAGGCGATGAAGAAAAATGACACTTTGGATGTTCTACTACATGCTGTCAGACCGGAGTATCAAGCTAAAGGTGTGCCCGCCATTTTTTATGAAAATATGACTCAAGCTTGCATTGACACAGGCGTACACACTGCCATCACTAGTCACATTCTTGAAGAAAATAAAGCCTCTTTGCAAATGTTTAATCCTTATAAGACCAGACAACATTTGAGACGAAGAATTTACATCAATAAAAATTTAGAATCGTGAATATTTTAATAACGGGTGCGAATGGCTTTATAGGAAGTTTTTTGGTAGACGAAGCTTTGAAACGTGGATTTAACGTATATGCAGGCGTTAGAAAAAGTAGTAATTTACAATATTTAAAAGATCCCCGAATAAATTTTTTTACAACAGATTTATCCAGCAAAAATAGTATCAAGAAAGATTTAATTGCCGCAGAAAATTTTGATTTTATTATTCACAATGCAGGTTTAACGAAGACTTGTGACCCCAAAGAATTTGAAAAAGTAAATTATCAATATGCTCGAAACTTACTCGACGCCTTACATGAAATAAATTACATCCCTAAAAAAATAATCTTGGTTAGTAGTTTAGCAGCGTATGGTCCTGGCGATGCAAAGGCATTGACTCCTGTAAAAATAACAGACTCGCCAGCCCCCATTTCCGCCTACGGAGCAAGCAAATTAAAAATAGAGAACTACATCCAATCTTTGTCAAATATGCCTTATATTATTTTTAGGCCGACAGGTGTTTTTGGACCAAGAGAGCAAGATTTTTTTGTAATGTACAAAGCTATCAATCGAGGCCTTGAGACTTATATAGGAAGCAAGGAACAACACTTAACTTTTATTTATGTAAAAGATTTAGCTCGGCTTTTCTTTGATGCTTTAGTTTCAGATGTAAGTCAGAAATCATATTTTGCTACAGACTTACAATGTTATACAGCGGAAGATTTTAATAATAGTATTAAAAAAGCATTGAACAAAAAAACTAAGACCATTATCTTTCCAAAAATAATGGTCAAAACAATAGCTGTTCTAGGCGATAAGTTTAATTGTTTTTTTGGGCGCAAGCCACCCACTTTAAACATGGAAAAATATAAAGAAATTACGCAGAAAAATTGGCTCTGTGATAGTTCAGATTTAGCATCCGATTTTAATTTCAAGCCTGAATATGATATATATACTGGTATCCAAGAAACTATTGATTGGTTTAAAAAAGAAAAGTTGCTATGATGATCAAAAGCTTTTTGTTGGCAGTTCTTTTGAGCTTCACGATGTCTCAGACGGAATACCCAACCCCTGATACAGCGCATTTGCTATTTTATCTGCAAAGGAATCATAATTCGAATACGATTGTGTATGATGCTAACTTCGATAAAGAAGGCAACTTGAATCCAGATAAACCTGTAGATGTGTATTGGTTGCGCTATGACGAACAAGGGCAGCGAATGGAATTGAGGGCGATTGAGAGATGGAAGGTGTTCGGTGTTACTTGCGTAAAAACAAATAATAAATATGACTATCGAATAAAATTAGCGGCAAAAGGGTCGGTTAAATTTTGGTTAAAGCAAACAGCGCCTTTTGAGGCAGAAGTTATCACAGATATAAATGGGGTTCCTTCAAAACTAGATCACCTGTATATTACTTTGGACAAAGAGAGTTATTTTTTCAAAGTTAAGTACGGAGAGTTTTTCGGACAAAGTATCAGCACAGGAAAAAATACCTATTACAAGATAGTTCCTTGAACAGGATTATGAAATATACAAGATTCACCAAGCAAAATATTATTGCCAACTCGTTTTTGGTGGTTGGGTATTTGCTGTGGATTAACTTCATTGGTGAAATCAAAAGTGAGCATTATTACTTGCCTATTATTTGGTTATTATCATTCTACGCAAGTGCTGCTTCTCGAAAAGTTATTTTGGGTTTCTCTATTTTTATCTTGTTTTGGATTGTTTATGATTCTATGCGGATTATTCCAAACTACGAAGTCAGTACAGCACACATTCGAGAGCCTTACGAGTTAGAGAAATCTATATTTGGCATGTTTTCAGATGGGAAATTACTTACGCCAAATGAATACTTCGCGATTCATAATAATAAATTTTTAGATTTTCTTTCTGGTTTTTTTTATATTAATTGGATGCCGATCCCTATTGGCTTTGGTGTCTTTTTGTTCTTGAAAGATAAGTTTTTATTTATCAAATACTCATTAGCTTTTCTCTTTGTAAACCTGTTGGGTTTTGTTATCTATTATCTTTATCCAGCAGCTCCACCTTGGTATGTAGCCTTGTATGGTTTTGACTTAAAACTGGGTGTCCCTGGAAATAGGGCAGGTTTGGTAAGGTTTGATGAACTGATTAACTATCCAGTTTTTCAAGGAATTTATAATAAAAATGCCAATGTTTTAGCGGCCATGCCTTCCTTGCATTCTGCTTATCCAGTTGTGGTTCTATATTTTTCTAACAAATTTGGAATGAAGAAACTGACCACCATTTTATTCACCATGTTTTTATTTGGTATTTGGTTTTCAGCGGTCTATTCCAGCCATCATTATATTATTGATGTGATAGCTGGGGTTGCTTTGGCACTGTTTAGTTTGGTTGTTTTCGATTTGCTTACAAAACAAAAACAGATAAATCAAAGTATAAAAACATTTGCAAAGCTTATTGAATAATAAGGAACCGATTTAACGAAAGGAAAATGGTGAGTTGCAATATAAAGTTATTGCTTTAATCTGGTTTATCATAGCACCTCGCCGTCCTATTTTTCTTCGCCTTCTGAAAATCCAACAAAGCCAATTTCATTTCCGCACTCTGACCTTGATGGCATTGCAAGCAAGTACCGACTTCTAGAATACGCCGTTGTTCCGCGACAGAAAAAGGGCGTGTTTCTAAATGGGTTACGGATTGTTTTTTGCTATTTTTCAAAAAGCCAATCCAAGCATCTTGTGGTAAGTCGTCGTGTTGCCAATTTTCATAAGTTGAATTGAACGTCCATTTTTTATCGAAAGATAATTTGCCTCGACCATAGCCGATTGCATTTGGATTATTGTGACAAGTTTTACAATCTCTTCCTTTCGTGGAAGTAGTATGGGCAACTATTGGTGCATACAATCTTTTGTGCAAAATATCTTTCGGTACTTTAGTGTAACCCGACTTATCTAAGGAGAGAATCATCCCTGGTACAAAAGTGATTATTTTTCGTTGTCCATTTTTTTCTTGTACGCCTAAGGATGGAAAATCTGCCAAAAAAGGCCCCACATCCTCTTGCCACTTTCCTTGAATATCTTTTTGCGCAAGCAGGTCATAGCCTTTTGCGGAAGCGTCGTAAGAAGTGTGGCAGACGATGCATTGTGGCGCCCATTGTGTGTGGCAGGTATTACAGGAAATATCTTGGTGGGCGGGGGCTTGACAAAGTGGTGACGGCTTCGAAAGTTGGTATTTAATATTATTAATTTTTCCGACTAGAAAAGCTTTATCATTTTGCATAAAGACATTTGTTAAATCTTGACCTCGGATGCCTTGAACATATAGATTAGTCGTATCTAGTTTTCGCAATCGAATAATAGATTTACTATCTGTCCGTAAATCTTTAAAAGGCTTGGACCTTCCATTGGCTTGCGCAAAATGACAATCTTGACACTGACTTAATTCCGCTTCATTTTGAAAAACATGACGTTGACCATCTCCCATTACTTCAAGACTTCCATGACAATCAATACACGCCAGACCTTTGGTATGATGAATATCTTCAGCTACATATGTCAATACACGGTCGTCATCCAAAACTCGATATCGTCCCGTGTTTGGCACATTTTCTTTTTCCAAAAGAGTTTCGTGCCAACCTTCATAGCTCAACGAAATACGCCCCGATCGGCTATGGCACCCAAAACAATGATCATTACTAATCGCCAAAGAAATACTCGGATGATATTTGGAAGGCTCCGTTGTCCCCTCAATTTTTCTGTCGATAAAACCCTCCCGTGCTGTTTGACTATAATTCAAATGACAAGCTAGGCAACCTCCACCTCTAGACATTTCATGAATCGGCCCCAATTCCTTTTTTTCGGCACCAAGATGACAAGAGGCGCACAAATCGCGGAGATGATTATCCGCAGGAGATTGGGTCAAACTATCAACAGTCAAATTCATCCCTTTGTGATTTTCATCAAAAACCTTTCGGTCAATATTGATTATTCCGCTCATCGTATTCATAACAGAATGCTTGACTCGATGATCGATTCCAGGGTGGCAAGCGGCGGAGGAACAGGTTTGATTAGCAATCGCTAAATTTCCTGGAATGACCATCATATTTTTATGCGCAAGCAACTTATCCGTTGCAGCACCATTGCCTAGATGGCAAGCGGTACACCCAATAGCGTGATGGCTCTGCGTGAATCCGGAGATATTTTGGTGACAAGAAAGACATTTTTCAGCTGTTTTGGCTTGGACGCCTATTGTTGCGGGAAGCGTCTTATGCGTCCACCATTCTGGAAACAAACGACTTACGCCCCATAACCCAATCATTAAGGCACCGATTACTAAAAGAAGAGAAATTATGTTTTTGGTCACATCGCTGATTTCAATGAAGATGCTAAGGTAGGTGTTTGGAATGATAGCATCAAATTGAATGCTGCATAAACTAAAACACTAAACCGTGCGTTAAGATAGTTAGTCTGTCGAAAATTTCGGCATTATTTCTACCAAAACCATTACCTTGTAATATGTTTCAATCAATAAAAGATGATATTGTAAGGAATTACCGTATGGGTCATATGGTGACACGCCTTGTTTTTGTCAATATCGGTGTGTTTGTAGTGTTTCTTCTATTGAGTGTTTTTCTGAAAGGCATGCAGAATAGTGTCTATGATTCTATAGTACATTTTTTCTCTCTTTCCTCTAACGCGCGGCATTTGCTGACGCATCCTTGGACTTTTGTGACGGCTACTTTTATGCATGCTGGTGTGATGCACTTGCTGTTTAACATGATTGGTTTGTGGATTTTCGGGCAGATTGTTGGCGATTTGATTGGAGATAGACATGTATTGCCGCTCTATATTTTGGGCGGTGCTTTTGCTGGATTGATATTTTTCTTTTCGGCGATGTTGTTGCCTTATGGCCAAGGTGTGACGCATTATGCGATTGGTGCTTCGGGAGCAGTGATGGCGATAGCAGCTGCATCAGCGATGATTGCGCCAGACTATGGAATTAATTTATTGCTGATAGGGCGAGTTAAATTAAAATATGTTGTTGCGGTTTTACTACTTTTGGATATCGCTTCCTTGGGTGGCAATATGAATACGGGTGGGCATTTTGCACATATCGGTGGTTTCCTTTTTGGTTTCCTATATATTTATTCTATCAAAAACGGGCAGGATTTGGGTGCTCCTTTTAACAAGGCCGTGAGTGGTATTAAAAATTTATTTTCCTCTAACAAACGTAAAACACCAGAACGAGAGCGTCGGTCTTATGGCACTCAAAAAAGAAAACCTGCACCGCACATGACAGTTGTAAAAACGGCTAGTTCAAAGCGGCAAAAGAAGAAACCTGTTGTCAAAGTAGAGGACATGGACAAGCGTTCTTTTCAAGCGCATTTAGATGCTATTTTAGATAAAATAAAAGATTCTGGTTATGATAGTCTTTCTAAGGAAGAGAAAGAATTCTTGTTTAAAGCCAGTAACCGTTGAGAAAATTCTTCAAACACTTAGATTTAATATTAACAATTCTTATTAGTGGGGCTGCTGTAGTTGCACTATTTTCGCCCTATGTGGATCCCACCAAAAACTGGTTGTATGCCTTCTTTGCCTTGCTTTTTCCTTTGTTTATATTGTTGAATTTATTGCTATTTGCCTACTGGAGTATTCGGTTGTTATTCGGTAGTAAGAAACATAAATTTGCAATACTATTACCATTGATTATTTTAGCTTTTGGATGGATGTCTCCAGGACGCATCATTCAATTTCATGCTTTTGCGCAAGCAGCACCTTCACAATCAAGCATGCGGTTGATGACTTACAATGTGCACAGCTTATATGGGATACGCAAACAAAAAAAATTAGAAAAACCTTTCAAGGAATTTTTGAATAAAGAGCACCCAGAGATTGTAATGGCCCAAGAATGTTCAACTTCTTCCGCAAAAAAAATAGCAAATTTATTAGGCTATAAACACTACACGATAAATAAAACAAAAAAGGCATTGGGTACAGCCGTTATCAGCAAATATCCGATTCTAGATTATGGCCAAAATCCTTTTTATAAGTCTGGTAATTCTTATACATGGGCAGACATAAAAGTAAAAGGGAAGACCATTCGATTTTTTAGTTTGCACCTTCAATCCAATGCGATAAGTACCGTTGCTTCTCAGTTAAAAAAGAATGCAGATCTAAATGATAAACGAACCTGGTCAAAATTCAGAAAAATTTTAGCACTGTATAGAATGACCGCCAAACAACGCTCTAACCAAGCAAGGCAAGTCAAGCAATTAGCATCAGACTCTCCTTACCCCGTTTTCTTTTGCGGAGATTTTAATGATCCTCCATTATCCAATAGTTATCATATCCTTTCGGAAAATAAAACCGATTCTTTTCGAGAACGAGGCAAAGGTTTGGGAACAACTTATGAAGGCTTGACGCCCGCTATGCGTATTGATTACATTTTGGCTCCGTCTCATTTTAAAGTCCTAAATCATCGTGTGCCTACTGTGCCGTACTCAGACCACTATCCTGTTTTGGTGGACGTGGCTTGGATGGATTGAAAATGATTATGCCGTTAATTCTTTGATTACTTTCTTCAGTGAACCGCTAGTTTTCCAAGCGCCCAATTTCGCTATCACTTCTGGAGAGAGATTATTGGTTTTATTTTTAATTTTCAGCTCCACTAGAATCTCCAATAACTGTTTAGTATTTCGGATTGGCTTATTGGCCATGTTTGGAATAGCGTTAAGAATTAAGGTTTGAAGTTCTGTGTCATGATGCTTACTTATGTTAGTCATTTGGGTCTTGACTAAATCGGTGAAGCGTTTGATTGGACAAAATTCTACTGATTGGATGGTTCCAAAAAACTGCCCAAGCATTTCATTGTTAATCCGATTCCCAGCTACTTCTTTGATCCAAAACTCTGCTGAAAAAGAGCGAATTGTTTTATTCTCCGAAGCGAAAGTGCTCGCCAAAAACAAATGTCCAGCATCTTTAACTGGCGTTATTGTTTCAAAAAGGATTTCACCCATTTGGTCCAGCATTCGGCCATTTTCGGCTTCCACCCAATCGATATACAGAACTTTATCGAGAATAGCTGAAAACAACATTTCGGGATTGTTTGGTGCAAGTGAAAAGATTCTTTTCAAATCAGTGCCCATGACCGTTTGTATTTGGATGGTCTTTTGTGTCACAAAAATAGAATCATTAGCAGCCTTAGGTTTGTCATAAACTAGCCGTAGATGCCACCACTTGCCTCTATCTGATTTTTTCATTCGAGGCTTTAGCCTTCCGAGCATCAGGTTAATTTCGGCTACCTCATCTAGTTCCTTAAAATAAGTATATCCCTCTGGATTATTTAGATAAGCTTGCGCAAAAAAGTCAATTGGCAGTTTTGTTTTGGGTAATTTAGTTATTTCCCCTAAAGCAAAAAGCATTAACTTTTGATAGTCCCCGGATAAATTTTCTTTCGCAAATGGTATCGCCTTCTTAGAATTTGTGAAGGCCAATCTCGATATAGCTAAGCACATATCCTTTGCTTCGATTGGTATTTTATTATCCAATCTATTTTTAATTCTATCTATCAAAACGGCTGGCTCGATCCAGTAACTATGTGTGGGCTGTGACAAAAAAGGATATAATGCACCACTTTTAAAGTGCTTTAGAATTGCATCCATCTTCCAAGTAAAAACCTCTTTATAAGAGTTATTATCCTGCCAACGATTATTAAAGCCTTCTGTTAAACGACTTTTGTGTTCCTTTTCTGAACGCCAACGATTAATACTTTTTAAATCTTTTTTTAATTCTGCTGCATATAGTTTCTGTAAAGCGCTCGTTGTGTCAGGATAAAGCTTCACCAATAAATGACTAAAGTCCAATACAAATAAACCTAAACTCCAATCTATGAATCCTTGATTGGCGCGGAGATTGCCCAATACCGTTTTGTAAGCACGTTGAAAAGCCGGTGCCAATTTTTCGATAAAAGATTCCTTTCCGAATTCAGTTTTAAATTGAATTATTCCATCCAAAAATTGTTCTAGGTGAAAAGCTTCGTTATTATCAAAGACTTGGCTAGCTAAGAAAATAAAATCATCAGGCGTTTCTAAATTAGGAATCAACCGGTCTTTCGTTAAAATAGCTATCTCTTCAAAATCAATATTCTCTTCGGCGATTTCTTCTTCTACTTGCATTAAATATTCTGTTAATACTTTCTTCGCATCTGACAATAATGTACTTGCGTAGCTACTTACTTCGCCAGTCAAAACCGCTGATTTTTTGTCTCCGTGTTTTACAATTAATTTTGCGGCTCGAAGTTGAATATCTTTATGTGTACTCCCAAAAGCCGAACAAGCTAAAAGACTTAATTCTTCTTTTTTGTTTTTTTGCTTGCTAGCTATTTTGTCCAAAATCATCAAAGTGCTATTCACGATACTTTTGGTTTCGGAAGCAAGTAGAACATTTCCATAATCCAAAAAGTCTTGCAGCTTAAACTTTGGATCAATAGCCATTTTTTTAAAGATTTTTAGCACCCCATTGACGACCTTGCTTTGTGGACTTGTCAAGGCATTCATCAAAGTCGGTTGAAGTTCCAAAAGTTCTTTTTCCGTAGGATCTAAAAAAAGAAACAGATCATAAAACCATCCAGTCAAGACCTTATTAAAATTCCGATTGGCGGTCAGAAGACATTCTTCTAGGACTTTTTTGCGATCTAGTTTTTTGCGAACCGTTAAATTTTTAAAAACATTCTTCCAAGGCTGCTTTGTTCTATATCGGCCATCAGTCCAATTAATGGTGGTTTCGTATTCAAATAGTTTCCAGATATGTTCTGACAGTGTTTCTGGATAAACTTCTAATATTTCTGGTTGATACTTGGGGTCATTCCCGGAGGTGTCTGTGACATTCGATGATAGCGCTTCTATGAGATCTTCCAGTGGCGACTCAATATATCCCCCTTTGCTTAGTTCCATCCTATCGATATAAGAATATCTATTTTCTTCTCCAACATTTTTGGCAAGCCATTCTATACGTTCTATATCCATGATTCGCTTAAAGTTCTTTGCGCCATCATAAAAACGGAAATACCAACTCCAGAAAATCTTTTGATATTCTTTTTTTGTTAAACAAATAACTCCAGCTTCATGAAGCATTTCATTTTGAATATTACTAGCCTTACGTCCTTCCCCTTCTACATAGTCATGAATTGTATATTCTTTTGCTATTTTTATTAGGAATGGTCGCAAGTCTTTTCGTTTCTCCTTAGATAGTTTAGCGATGAATTGTAAGCCATCCTTTGTTTTTTCTTGTTCTAAGTATTTTAAATACTTTTCTTCGTTAGTCATTATTAGTGATTTTTTTTGTTGCTAAAATATGCTTACAAAAGCCTCTTTCCCCTTGGTTTTTTGAAAACCAAGCACAGGTGCATTTTGCTCCATCTTTGTCTAGTATGACGGTATGTGTCACACCTGTTCCAGCAACTTTTGCTTCTATACGATTTGTCGTTTGACTGGTGATGATAATTTTATTTTCTGCAATTAATTTTTGAACACCTTTCAACCTTGGATTTAATCGCATTATACGATCTAACTTAAAAGGCAAACGTCTATAGAAATAACCTTGTTCGTCTAAGTCATATCCCAACAATCCGATAGCAGAGAGCTTTGTAGATAAAGTGTTTATTGTTTTGGCAGTCATTGCTGTTTTGGCCGCAAGGCGCTTCGGCTCGAAAGTATGATTTGCGTAAGCGAGCTTGTCATAATTACTTAATAGGTCTGTCGGCATATCTTCAATCAAAGCTTCTAATCCAGCTCCTTCTCCTGAAAAACCTCGCCACTTTTCACGCGAAAGAGATAACGAAAATCGAACATTTCCAAAGTATAGCTGCCAAGAACTAGATTGCATGTCAGGATGCCCAAAGATAATCAGTTTGTCCGCCAAAGGAACTAATTGCTCAATCAATTGCAACCGATTAACGGCCCCGATAACCAGCGCATCTCTTGATTTGACGGGCGTGAACATCGCTTTTTGCCCTCTTTTCACAAGGTAATAATCTGCTTTGGGTTTTCCTTTCGGAATCGTCCGAAATAATTGAATGGCCTGGCGGTTATTTAATTCCATTCGCTTTTCAGAGGCTGCCATATAGATTTGCACTGCGGTAAGTCCTTTAATCCATTTGGTTGGCAATGGGACTTTTCTTTCGATTACATTTTTGCCTTCATAATGCATGCCCACAGATTCTTGACCCACTGATAAAGTAATTTTGGATCGTTTATTGAAACTTCCCAAAGCTGCAATCATAGGTGGATTGAAATCGACATTAGTTGTGCCACTTGCAATCAATTCCCCATCATGGCCGTCTGGCAAAACATCCACCTTGGCATACACTCCTGCGCAATGTGAAAACCCTTCAAACCGAATCACGTCATTACCAACAGAAACAATCGGGTCACGAGAAATGGGTGTAGAAAGGTTAAAGCTTGATTGGACCACGCTGGACAAAGTGATGAGTGCTTTGGCTGTGATAAATGGATTGGTGAGCCGACCCCAAAAGAGCGTTGGGGTATCTTGCTTTTCAATTTCACTAAACTTGGATAAGAATAGGGATTCTCCTTCTTTGGTTTTGGTGACTGTTGAGGGGGCTTTGTAATTGTAGGATAAAACTTCAGGCATAGCGTTATTAGATCAGATACAAAAAAGCAATTTAAGACTTTTTAAGAATATTGGGTATTCCTTTTTATATTTGCTTGGTTTGGTTTCATAAGAATCATACCTTACAGAAAAATATTTTTTGTTTTAGTCTATTCTTTATAATGGAAAACTACAATCAAAGGTTCAATGAAGTTTTAAAGTACATCCATTTTCACTTAGATGAAAAGCTAAGTTTAGATAAGTTATCTGCCATTGCAATTGTATGCCACTTATGTATGCCGCTTATGTATGCCGCTTATGTCTGTCGTGTATGTATGCCGTGTATGTCCCTTCCCGATACGCCATCGGGATCGAGGTCAAATTTGCGACCCAAGCATCTAGGATTACCAAAAAACCATTAAGCAAATTTGGGTGTGGAATAATACCCAAATTTAAAAATTACTTTCTCTTGCAGACACATTCCATCCCCAAATTTGCATTGAAGAATTACTTACGAAGATCTATGTACCCGTTCACTAAATATCAACTTAGCAAGATGGGAAAAGTTTGTTCTTTCAGTTGAACTTATTTTTGTGGAATAAAAATCACAGAAATGAAAATAATTGTATTAAATGGTAGTCCGCATGGGATAAAAGGCGTGACGGCACAGTATATCAACTTCTTACAGGTAAAATTCCCAGACCTTCTATTTGAAACAATTGAGATATCAAGAAAGATAAATAGGTTAGAAAAAGATCTAGCATACTTTGATAGTACTATCCAAAAAATTGAAGAATCTGACGCTTTAATTTGGGCTTTCCCTGTGTATACAATGCTAATACCCTCTCAGCTAAAGCAATTTATTGAGTTACTCTATAGCCGAAAAGTTATACAACGTATTAAAGAAACTATCACCACATCAATCTCTTCTTCTGCCAACTTTTATGATCATACCGCACACAATTATATGCAAGGTATTTCAACAGACTTAGGCTTAAGATATGTAAAGGGCTTTTCAGCAGAAATGCGTGACATACTCTCTAAAACTGGTCAAAATAATTTTTCTGGATTTGCGAAAGATTTTTTTAGTCGAATAGAAAACAATAATGCTCTGGAAGTTTCCTTTCCGCCAAAAATAAATTACAAGGTTGCTGATCTAAGTTCTATTTCCTTACCAAAATCTACAGAAAAAAAAGGAACTAAAAAGGTAGTCATTATAAGTGATGCAAACCCAGAAGACAGCAACCTTTTGAAAATGTTAAATTTGTTCCGGAGAAAAGTATCACACCAAGTAAGTATAATTGAATTAAAGAACATTAAAATAAAAGGTGGTTGTATTGGCTGTTTAGGCTGTGGAGATGGTTCGTCTTGCTTCTACCGAGATGATTATTCGCTAGCTTTTGAGCAGCTAAAAAATGCAGATATAGCCATATATGCAGGAGCTATAAGAGATCGATATTTTTCCGCAAGGATGAAGAAATTTATTGACAGATATTTTAGCAATGGACATAGACATATATTAAAAGCAGGATTGTTAGGCTATATCGTTTCTGGTCCTTTAAATCAATTGGCTCCAATGCTAGAAACAATGGAAGCAAACATAGAAATCGCACATTGCCAAAGTCTAGGGATTATTTCTGATGATGACTCTAGCCCGGAGGACGTTATAGGCAAAATTAATAACATGGTCACTTTTTTAGAAAATTGGGTTGCAAACAAAGAATGGAAAACAGGCCAAACATTTCTAGGCGTTGGTGGAGGAAAAGTTTTTAGAGATTTAGTTTATTTTAACCGTGGAGTAATGAGTGCAGACTATAATTTTTATAAAGCAGAAAATTTATTTGATTTTCCCACTAGAAATTATCGACAAAGGTTGACCGGAAAGCTCTTGCTATGGATGGCAAAATTCCCAAAATTAAATGATGACATTAAAAAGAATATGAATACTCATCGCTTAAAACCGTATCGAAAAATGCTAGGAACCATCAAAAACTAATTTATAAATGGGCAAGCCATTACTTCTATTTAAAAACAAAAAAAATGTACAAGAAAGGATTTAAAAGTCAAAACACAGAAATCGACATAAAGGAGTTACCTATAATTGGAAATATCCCAGCTTGGTTAAATGGTACGCTTTTCAGGAATGGTCCAGGCAAATTTGAATATCCGAATAAAAAACTAATTCATTGGTTCGATGGACCGATTGGTTATGTTATGAGTCAATATGCGATGCCCTTTTTTGGAAAGTTAATATTCTAACGGATGAAAGTATTAATGCAAACTGGATACGGAGATTTGATTAGCAATTTAGACATACTCGAAACATATAGACCTGAAATTTCAGCTGGTGAAGTTTTGGTGAAGGTTCACTATGCTGGTGTGAATCCTCATGACTACAAGGTCGTTTTAGGAGATTTCAAAAGAATGGAAACATTATCATTCCCGAACCCTGTTGGCAGTGATTTTAGTGGAACAATTGTTCTTGTCGGTGATGATGTCAAGCATTTTGTTGAGGGTGATGAAGTTTACGGAATTATTCATGGTTCCATAGCAGAATACTGTAAAGCCGATGTATCTTCCATCTATTTAAAACCAAATTATAGCTCCCACTTAAATATGTCTGTCATGCCTGTTGCAGGACTGACGACTATTCAGGCGTTTAATCGAATTGGTGGAATTTCGAATGGAGATTCTATTCTAATCCATGCAGGTTCTGGTGGTGTCGGATCATTCGCCATTCAATATGCCAAATCTTTTGGGGCAACAGTGTATACAACAACTGGTACTTCAAATTTAGACTGGGTAAAGCAACTAGGCGCTGACAGAGTAATAGACTACAAAAAAGAAAACTATTTAGAAGTTTGCAATAATATAGATATTGTATTTGATACTTTAGGTGGTCAGTATACTTTTGATGCTTTTAAAATAATAAAAAAAGGCGGAAAGGTCGTTAGCCTACTCCCAGCTGAAATAAACAAACAAGTGGCAAAAGAATTTAAAATGCCAAAGCTAATTGCTTTCTTTATGGGTTTAAAACCTAGTCGAATTAGAAGACTTGTTAGAGATAGAAATGCTACTTATGAATTTGTTTTCATGCAACCTAATCAGCAAAGCTTAATCAAGTTAAGTGATTTTGTTGAAGGCAACAAAATTAGCGCTATTGTTGAAAAAGTTTTCGAATTCAAAGACTCAATTAAAGCTTTTGAGCATTTGAAACGGGGGCGCACAAAAGGGAAGGTTTCTATCAAGATTCAGGAATAAGCACTTTTACTTCTCCATTTCTGCCATCCACCAATCAAAAAGAGCGAACCAATAAAAATAGCAATAATCGAGTATAGCGTTTCCGCAAAAAAACTAGCCTCTTGCCCAGCAATACCATATATTAACTCGCCAACTCCTCTAAAAAGATAAATGACTGCTATACCAAAGATGCCAAGTTTTAAAAAAGGTAATTTTCGAAATTTGCCAGCAGCAGACAAGCCATATAATCCAAAAACAAAAAATACGATGGCTACAAAAATCGTGAGTAAATATGGTAAGGAAGAATGTATGGTAGCCATTCTTTGCATCTCTTTTTCGATGCCGGTTACCTCAAACATTTGGTCTGCCCAAAATAGGCCCACAATATGAGCGATGGCAATAATAATATTAATAATTCCTCCGAGTCTAAGCATTTTCTTTTTCTTTTTTAACCCCTAAAATAGCTAATATTGCAATCGGTAAAAAGAAAATCCATTGTGGCACTAAAAGCCCATAATAGAATCCGGCTACCAAAAAGGGTACACAAAATACTAAATTCAAATAAGCCACAAAAGATAATAATTCGATATTATCTGTAAATTTTTTGCGAAAGCCAGCACTTATTAAAATCCAAGAAGTAGCAATCAAAATAATGGTCACCATATGCCAAGCACCGACTAATTGGGATTTTTTCTCCAAGTCCATTACGGTATCCAACATGGGATTAACTAGGTCTAGTTGCCCTCCTATAAAGTGTAACAAAAAAGTGAGGGTGTTCAGGACGCCTGCGGTGATGAAGTAATTATTTCTCATTCTTAATATTTAATGAATTGGTTAAGTTCTTTTTTGACTTCCGCCAAATATTTTTTGCTTTGCTTCTTATATCGAATCATTTCGTGATAACCGATAAGGTATTTGTAAAGTAGAATTGCTTTTGTTTCCGCCTCTTTTTTGGAGTAATTCATGTCCATCAAAATTCTTTGGGTATAGGCTATCCGTTGTTGGTCAATTTCATCAATTATCTTTTGTATTTTCTTATCTTTCAAAGCATAACGCTTCAAAAAGAAATTGAAATCCAAATAAGGTTCCTTCTTAAAAGACAATTCTATTAGCTTTTCAAATTGCTTTTTCCCTGATTTTTGAGAGTTGGTCAGGGCTATTATCTGATTAGTATTGGTGCCCACCCAGAAGGTAATGATGGCTGCTACAAATTGCTTTTTGGTCTTAAAATGCCAATAAAAGCTGGACTTATTGACTTTTAACTTCTTTGCCATTGCCTCAATGACGATACCAGCTATCCCCTTTTCGGCGAATAGCTGGTATCCAAGTTTTATCCAATCTTCTTTAGTGGCTATTATCTTTGGCATAATTAGACGGTGTCGTTTAGTTATGCAAGTATAGGGAGTTTTTTATTTAGGCGCAAGCGTTTAAAAAAATTGGAATAGATTTAGCTATTTGGCAGAATAAATTTTTAGCGACTAAAAGAAATAATTAAAACCTACTAAATAATTAATTGGCATGTATGGCAGGAAATCTACTTTTTGATTGATACCTTTTTTTGCATTGTTTTTAGGTTTTTTTGTAATACTTGTAAAGTATTTACTGGCAGAAATGGACAGCTCATACTTGTCCAAAAATCTGTATTTAACAGAGCCTACACCTTCAAAACTTAATGTGGATAATGCATCCTTTGATTTGTCAGGAAAACCCCTATTTTCAGTGAAAGAGTCATAGTTTGCGTATAAAGGAAAGTTGAATTTTCCACCAAGGCTCATTCTAAAATTTTTAATTAATTCAAGTTCAAATTGGAGTGGAATATACAAATTGCCGAAGTGGACTTCATTGTTTAATTTCCATGGCTGATTTAATGGAAATTCAGAAGAATTGAATGTTGTTTTCTCCTCATTCACCTTTTCTTCTTTGACCACAATAGAAGTCTTATCTATTTTTGTGTAAATCGTATTGACAAAAAAAGCACTAAAATCAAGCCCTACACCTGTTACGAGATTAAGGCGCTTAGTCATTGGAATATGTGCTAGCCCATAAAGTCTAACAGTTTTTCCTGTTTGTGAGTATTTTGTTGTAAAATTGATGTCACGAGTTACATTATAAGTAGTAAGTGTGGAATCAAAACGATAGTAGGCATACTCTGTCCTTTTAATTGTTTTAAAACCAGTACTTTCAGCGCTTGACATATTGCCTACATCCAGACCTGCCGAAAATCGGATTTGCGCAGAGGACGTTTGACTAAATAAGAGTGCAATGAGAATGAATAAAAATGTCAAATTATTTTTCATGATTCGAGGTTTTAGTTTTTAATTAATAATATCAAATGTACGATGTGGGTGCAATATTTGATAAAGATATTAAAGCTTTAACCTCGTTTTAACCGAACTTAACTATTTTTAAGTTAACGAAGATTAAATACGAACAAAACCACGTCCCATCAGTTTTAACCCTATGAGAGCACTAATACAAAGAGTGAGTCAAGCTTCCGTCAAAATTGATGGCCAACTCACTGGACAAATTCGCCAAGGATTATTAATTTTCCTAGGTATAGAAGAAGCAGATGACCAAACGGATGTCCAATGGCTCGTCCGTAAAATCATCAATATGCGTATCTTTAGTGATGAGGCTGGCAAGATGAACCTTTCGGTTAAGGAGGTGGATGGTGGGGTTTTGGTGGTAAGTCAATTTACGCTTCACGCTTCCACCAAGAAAGGAAATCGCCCATCTTTTATCAATGCTGCAAGTCCTACAAAAGCAATTCCGTTGTACGAAGCCTTTGTCTACTATATCGGACAAGAGATTGAAGAAGTGGCTACAGGACAATTTGGGGCGGACATGAAAGTTAGTTTAGTGAATGATGGGCCAGTTACGATTTGGTTGGATTCTCAAAATAAAGAATAATGAAGGAAGCACAAAAAGCCGTTGATCATTGGATTCAGACTGTGGGTGTTCGGTATTACAATGAATTGACGAATACTGCAATATTGACAGAAGAGGTCGGAGAAGTTGCTAGTTTAATGGCTCGCATCTATGGCGAACAATCTTTTAAGACACCAGAACGAGCTGCTTCCGCAAAAGAAGATTTGGCAGAGGAAATGGCGGATGTCCTATTTGTCTTGATGTGTATTGCCAATCAAACAGGTATAGATCTAGATACTGCCTTGAAAAATAAAATGGCAAAAAATGCCAAGCGTGACGCCCAACGACATAAAAACAATCCCAAACTAAAATAGCCAAATTATGTGTACAGTGACTTTTTTTCCGAAAGGAGATCAGGAATATATGCTCACTTCTAATCGTGATGTTGCGCCAAATCGTCATGCAGATGAGCTGCTTTCGCAAAATATAAATGGCCAAAAAGTAGTCTACCCAAAAGACCCTCAGGCAGGCGGAACCTGGATTGCTATCGGCGAAAAAGGGCGGATGATTTGTTTATTGAATGGTGGGTTTATTAAGCATACACAAAATCCGCCTTATCGTAAAAGTCGCGGCTTGATTGTGTTAGAAAGTTTTGAATGGAATTCATTTGAAGCTTTCGCAAAAGAATATAATTTTAATAATATTGAGCCTTTTACGTTGGTGGGACTCAATCCTGGGGAGGGTTATTTTGAATTCCGATGGACAGGAGAGATGCGTTTTTTGCGCAAGCTAGATAATCAAATGCCGATTATCTGGTCTTCTTCTACTTTATATGACAGGACCATTCGGGCTAAACGCCAACATTGGTTTCAGGATTGGTTTGCGAATGCACCAAGTACTCCAGAATCTATTTTGGATTTTCATCAAAATGGAGGGGAATTAGATTTGGAGAATGGTTTTATTATGAATCGATTTGATATCGTTTGTACGACTAGTATTTCTCAGGTAGTATATTTGCGTAAGGAAATGACTGTTTGGCATAAGGATTTAATCTCCCAAAAAGAGATGCAAGTCACCGTCTAAGATGACATCCGTCACACTGCACTTATATGTGACAATCATTACACTTTGTCGGATTTAGTCTAGTTAAATTTGCTATTCAAATTTTTTGAATAGTATAAAACAAGACCAAATGAAGAAGTTAATCTATGGCTTTTTGGCTATTGACGTGGTTATCTTTGCCCTTCTCGCTATGAACGGGGGATTGAAACCACCTAAGTACGACCTAAAGCCCGCTGCTTACCAAGCTGCTATCCAAGCTGGCGGCACACTTGTAGATGTCAGGACACCTGAAGAATACGAAAACATTCGCATCCCTGATGCGACCTTAGTCAACTGGAAAGGAGCCGATTTCGAGTCCAAAATCCAAAAATTCGACAAGTCTAAACCGATTTACATCTATTGCCGTTCGGGTATGAGAGCAGCAAGAGCTAAGCGAAAAATGAATAAAATGGGCTTCAAGGAAGTCTATAACCTCACAGGAGGTATCAAGGCGTGGGCAAAAGAAAAGCTGCCCGTCAAGGCCAAAAATGGTTACGATATTAACGCAGGAGAAGGAGGAGAAGGGTGTTAATCATCCATAAATATCAACAATAAAAAAACAAAATGGCACACAAAAAAATAAGTACTCAAGAAAAATTACCACTGCTAAAAAGATTGTCCAAAAAACAATGGTCATACTTTTATGCTGGGGTCGCATTTACAGTCGCGCAGATTGTATATGTAGTCGCAAAGTGGCAGTATAAAGTTTCTGCTGGAAAAGTTCCGACATTGGAACCTATTAGTGTGACGACGGATTTGGGTCGAATGTTCAGAAACTTTGAAGTAAATATTAATAATTTATTTGGGTTCAAAAGTGAGTTGTACGGAAACTATGCACAAGTCGCTGGCGAAACCATTTCTAGTGGAGGTGTATTTCAACCAGGGATAGGATGGCCGATAGTCGGGATGATTATTGGGGGATTTATTGTGGCGATGATGGAGAAAGAAACTAGAGCTTGGGCGCACTATTCTAAAAGAGCTTTATTGGTTTCTTTAGTTGGTGGCGCGTTCTTTAGTTATGGTACACGTCTTGCTGGTGGATGTACCTTGACACACTTGATGGGTGGTATTCCGACTATGGGTATTCGTTCTACAGGTTCTATTATTTTTATGGCATTGGGTGGAGCAACTGGTTTTTTCATAATGGAGAAATTAGGCTTAGCGAACTACTTCAAGCACCAAGAAACTATGGAGTATGTGAAGAATGCGGATGCTGGAGAGCAGGCAACTTTGAAGGAAGGATATAACTGGAAGAAGAACCCAATCTATTGGATATCCCTTTTATTCTCTGTTTTATTTGTAGGTTTTGCTATTTATGGAGCCTTGTTTAATCCAGCTTCTTTACAGAATGCAGATGCAGCTGGACATATCGCAGCCTTTGGAAGTTCTGCGCTAGACAAGAGTAGTCTATTTGTAATATTAACATTGGTTTCTGGAATAATCGCTGGTGTGGCTTTGGCCAAAAGTGGATTTGGAACGGAGTGTTCTTTAGTGTCTTTAGAGACTGCTGGAGCGATGACCAAAGATGATGATAAGTTTGCGAAGATGGGTGTTCCAAAGATTACTAGAACATTGATGAGAAGTTATGCACCGATTATTGGAGTGACAACTAGTTGGGTTTTATTGACAGGCTTTTTCTTGTTGATGTGGACCTTGACAGGTGTATCTCCTGCGTTGGGTGCTGGTATTAAGAAAGGATTGACAGCTGGTAACTTTGTTGGTGGTTTTTCTTTAGGACTAGGTGCGGTGACTTTGATTGGTTGTGAGATTCGGTCTTACATGAGAATCGGAATGGGTTACTTGAATACCTTAGTTGGTTTCATTGGTTTTGCGATTGGCTACTTACCTTATACTTTATTTCCAGATGCACACAAGCACTTTCTACATGCGACTTCCATCATGGGAGAAGGTGGTGCTTTAGGCGAATCAAAAGAATGGTATTCGCTTTTATCTGAGAATGTCGGTATGCAACAATTTATCATGTTCTTGTGGTTGCAAGGATTGGTTCTGCTATTGATTTGGTTATTCAAAAAAGGAAGCCACAATATCGGTATGAAACCAGATGATCTGATGCACATGAATATGGAAGATATCCAAGTGACTATTGAAGAGATTTCTGCTGGTCAGAAAGAATTGAATGGTGTGACTGTCCCAGTGACTGTCCCAGAGGAAGGATTTGGAAAATAAATAGTTTTTAGTTTAAATAAACCCGCTTTTGTTGGTTAAAATAAAGCCCCATTCTCTTGTTGAGATTGGGGCTTCTTTTAATGGCTGGCAGTAGTTTTTCTCTGAATTTGGGAGTGTGTATAACATATTGCACAAAAATCAAAAATCTTAAATAATAAAGCCCCATAGGGGCGGCACTATTTGTAGCCAA
>JAUTBZ010126117.1:0-15054 GCA_032361785.1 Lepetodrilus galriftensis | reverse complement strand
ACTACTACTACTACTACTACTACTACTACTATTACTACTACTACTACTACTACTACTTCTACTACTACTACTACTACTACTACTACTATATATTATAGTTTGATATTCAAAATATGCACCATGATTAGTGGCAATGCAACCTACAGAGGCAGTCGTAAAATGTGTTCCAGTCCCCGTCTCCTAAATAGTCACGCAAGAAATGGTAAAACATTCACATGATTACTTTCTTGACTCTGCATCATGCTACATAGTGACTACAAATGTAAATTACTGTTCACCATACCGTGGCCTATACCAGGTTCAATCGCCATTATACAGTATTACGATTTAGATCGAAACATAGTATAGGTAATCATCTTCGGTTGAACAGTAGGGCCTATGGCAGAGTTTCTTTCCTCCATTGGCACAGTTTTGTGTTTTTTTCTCTCGAGAAATTACTACACTTGTAAATTCTGATCTATTCACCATTCTCATTCTCAACAACTGGCTCGACGTTGTCGAAATAAAATATCAGAACTTTGCTGAGTGTAAACCTAAGCTGTAAATGTCTGTAAACTGTTGAAACTCCGTCATTGTTTCAAGAAATCGGGCACTGGAATGCATTTTTCTTTAAAGTGAGAAAGGCAGGACTTTTTAAAATTGTGATGGAGAGCCGTTTGTAATTCGCTTCACTTTTACCAAGAGGAATGCGATATGCAACAGTTGTAGCGTTGAGTGCTGCTGTCAACCTGCAGAACCTGCTATATACTGACAAATCAAGGACGATAACTGCGCTGCGATAATACAGACCAATCGGACTAACCCCGAACTACTTCCACTTGCTCCAGGACATTCCGGTCGACCAGGCGACATCCAAGATCCAGAATGTCGCGAAGTTGTTACGAATGGCTCCAGGGGGACTGTTAGCAAGTCCCGAGGTTAGCCGAGTGAGTCCACACATCACATAATCCTATCATTATCACGCCGGAATTGTAACTTCCGTTGATGCCAGTAAGCAAGGCGGGTTCGAACCAGCTCCGAACGTTTGCCGATCTACCACTGCGCTACCATCTTCCAGTGAGCTATATAAGCTGGCACTAGAAACACTAATGGAATTCATCACTACTCCAAGCATACATGCACATATATCATGCATCTATTCATGCGACGAATAGCTTCAAAAATGCACTACCACAATCATTGTTCACCTCATGGCTATTGTATAATTTGATTTACACACTAATCGCCACATTAATTATGTCCTACGCATAATTATTGTATTTGTCTACACAACCACAGAGCCCTAACTTACGTCAACATTGTCAATTAGGCATAATGCTGTGTTTTGAGGATGGTGTTATAATGCTGTGTTTTGAGGATGGTGTTATAATGCTGTGTTTTGAGGATGGTGTTATAGTCAGGCGTGTATTCGACATTACTGTAACTGTACAATACTGACTGTACTATTTTTATGTGTTTTTTATTTTTTATTTTTTTTAAAAATAATAATGTTTGCTAAGATATTGATGTGGATACGTCTTCGTATCTGCGTATACCTATACGCCTGGTAGTATAAAGCTCCAATGGTAAATCTCTGGTATAAAGTATAGACAGATCTGGTGGTGCAGCGAGCATTCCTGGGTGATGGTTCTAGTAACCAGCAGGTGCCCCGCCCTTCCTGGCGTCACTGGCAGCGTGAATGGTGCCATTAACTACGTGTATTGTGTTGACGACGGCTTGAGGACCGTGCATCACTATCTCGTGGCCTTTAGACCGCAGCCCGTCAATGATGTCCTGAAAGCAAGTGCAATAATAACTAAACGTGTATTGATAGCACCATCACCAGAGACCTTCACTCTCTGGAACACAACATGCCCACGGCCTGGTTACACGCGTCATACGTTGCCGTATAGGAGACTTTGATCATGGGTGTCAGGGGATGCATATTACATAATCATAAATAAGGTATAACTATTTAATATATCTGTGTATAATATTGATTTTTTTTTTCTCTCGAGATTTTAAGGATGATCACGATATATAGTGTCATTTCGGTCCGTAAAATTCCGTTTATATCATGAGGAATACGGTCTCAGGATGTACGGAATTTAACCCCTGAAACCTCGAAATAACTAGTTTCTTTTTCCATATTCCCGACTTAGTAAATAATGTCCATTTATTATTATGCTCGAAGAAATGTGTATTTTGTTTCTGATCTTTACTATTCTAAATTGGTACATGTCATGCGAACTGGACCTTTAATTATATAAGTGTTGGTTAGTCGTGACAGTACAAATATATATGGACGTATATTAGATCCTTGTCTGGCTATAGTAGGTTTTGCAGTGAAAACACCTACCTAGTCTACTATAACCTTTGAATGAATTAATTTTAAATTGCCATCCTCGTAGTATACTAAATACTAAATTAAATGAGCACTTGTTGATACCTCTGGAAAGCCATGTTCCACTGTGAGTGTCTTCGGCAATAGTTGATGGTGAACTCTTCTGTGATCAACTGCGTCGGCGAGAGGCATGCCCAGTTTTAAAGTGTACAATGCGACCTGTAACAGATCAAAATATCATAGTAGACAAATAGGCCTACGACTGAAATCCAAGCATTATATATTATATATTATTTTAACGCGGTTTTGATCCGAGATTCCTTGAAAACCGTTACTGTACCTTTTCAGGGACCCGTTGTCCAGAACAGTTGTCCGCGAGTGCTACAATAGCTCTTGTAAGCTACAACTAGTGTAACGTCAACGCTTTCTATTGTGGCGGGAGCCCAGTTACAACTATTGTAGCACTACAAGAGCGTCGTGCAACGGGCACCTGGTAGAAGATGTTAGCACTGTGTAATTATTTCTAACCAAGGCCGTAACAAATTGCATGGACATGGTCCTGGTTTAGCACAGATCCAAGGATAAACATCTTGCTTAGTATAAGCTTTTATTTCCAGAGGAGGAATAACGTAAAGACCTTAGGATAGATGCACGATCATGATGATAGTGAAATGAAGACGTGTAAGGATTTTATTTCCAGAGAAGGAATAACGCTATAACCTTGGTATAGATGCATGATGGTGTACTGAAGACTTTATACGGTGTTTGAAGTTGGAACACAGATGTTGAGGAACGTGTCTGGAACCAGTCTCCGCTGACTTCCGGCGATGCACCGCTGTGGAAACAGATGATGGCGAAAAGGAGCAGGTAATCTCCAGATTTCTCGGCTGACGTGTTACAAGGAATTAATAGAGATTTCTGGAGGCGATGTTTATCGAGGAACTCGTTAGAGGTGGAGCCACAACAGCACGCGCAGAACGTGCAAACACGCCGTCGTACTCTGGAACCAGTCTAGGAGGAAGCTCCAGATTACCTGGAACAATCTCTTAATGTCTCCGCATAGTTCATGTCTGAATATTGATATGACTCCGACGCATGAGCGGATCTACCAGACTTGCGTCACCTCGCAAGTTACCGAACTAATTCACCCCACTTATATACCCCGTTGTCCTAATTGATTCATCGAGATGAGGAACTTGACTCGCTGTTTCAATAAAGATACGCTCGTGACGCTATAATACGACCGAGACCAGGGGAGTTTATTGGGCCAATTTTCTGCCTTGTGCCACTGCACTCAAGGACTGCCTTGTAGACAGGTCTCCACGTTGGTACGAGTTCACCGAGAAATAGCAACACCGTCGTGCAGAGACATGATGGCATGTAATGGGTTAAATGCCAAGACAGCTAAGCCTCTCCAGACACGATGGACTCAGGTAGTTAGGGTTTACTGGGACATACAATGAACGAACAGCTGGACATAGACAATGGCATACGACTTTGTAATACAAGTTTTATGCAATACCACTTTGAGAAACATATCAACATATTAATATTGATTTTTAATAAGAATAATCGAGAAATTCTTCCCAAAACGTAAATTGATTGAAACTGAAATTGATGAAAAATATAGACTGCTACTGATAGTTTGCTGTCTATGACTATTCCTGACAGAAAGTGAATCGTAAAGCAGAAAACTGATTCCTATGAGGCATTATATATTATTATACAAGCTATTTAAAATCAAACAGTATTTCTCTCAATTCCGCAATGCACTGCATACATTGCTACCGCATCACTGAAGTCCATCAGATTGTCTGTGAAATATCAAAACATCAAGAAAAACCACCGTTTTCACGTGAAGACACTATCAATGCCAAACTATCTTAATTAGCCTAGTAATGATGCATTTCTTCAGTTGTAAACTTACATCAGCAATCACTCATATACAAATCCCGCTATATAAATATTTTACATAATATTATGGATTAAATTAATAGTGGAATGTGGAACATGTGTAAAAATGTGTTGATAATACCCGAAATATTTGCTCTTGGCACTAAAAAATATATTCTCTTCTAGAGTTGGCATCGCCTGTCAAATATTTGAAATTAACAAAGGCAATTACGTTTGCTCATTGTACAGACAGTCTCCTGGTGAGGACTCATTCCATCCAATTTGACATGCATAGCCTCCTTACGCATATCAGCTGCCAATGAAAAAAATCTTGTTATCGACTTCTATCTTTTGGCAAACAAGGCATAAACCTTTCTGATCAGAAGTCGAACGTTGTCGAGTTTCTTTGAAAGCGGACACGTTGAAGTCGATCTGCGGCAGTGTGCCACCTCGCAGTCTTGACGGTTGCTGGGAATTAGTCGGAGACAGCTGTCATGGGGATCTTTTGTAAGATCTGACAAAGCTACCGGCTCCCTGATCGCGGATCCCTAGGGTGTTTCAGTCGAAATCCTCCAAAGAAATGCATTTAAGGATCATGACACTCAATTTTGAACATAAAAAAACGCAATGGAAAAAAAAAGAATTTTTATAGTTCGTAGCCTGGTTAGGCAGTTAAACACTTAACATCTTAAATACCGTTTGATATACTTTTGGTATGTGAATTGTTTCTTAGACAAGCTGTTCATGCTATACGCATGAACAGTGAATATGACAGTGGGCCATCTGTGGATAACAGAATGCAGACTTCTACGAAGCAATCCGATGTCACAAGTTCAAGTTAGACAAGGAAGACGTTTTTTTCTCTCTTTTGTTTCTTTTCTTTCTAGACAATTACAAAGAACAAAGAATCATAAAACAACGCTCATAAATAATGTTAAGAAAGCACTTTAGAAATACAATGTCATAACAAACACAATTCAGTCTTATCATTATGACATTCAGAACCGGAGTGACGACATGTGGAATATGGGTTTTACTATTTAGAAGAATATACCGTGAAATGTTTTATAAGCTTTTGAACTTTATTGAATACACTCTTCTTTGCTATTTCTCTCGTACGTGGGATGACATTGTTGAAACTGACGGGGATTTTCATTATGCTGCCGCTTATGAACCTGCAGAAGGCACCATTTTAGTGTCATGATAATTGTCACAAAATGAAACTCAAATAACTCTAGTCAAGCAATAGATCACGTTTTCTATTTTCTCTGGCATTATACATGATTCCTCAGAGCAATAGCAAAACATGAATAGTTCGTTTTTAACGTAAATTGCACAACATGTAAGTACTATCTCCCCAGAACGACACGTTGGTCTACAAGCTATATAGGACGTCCACACAGTTACTATAGATGCTTGGATCGCTTATTACAGCATCCAGGCAGTCTGTCCAAGACAAAGTGCAACAGGTGGATCTATATCTGACACATACAGATCGAATGCCAGGTCTGATAAAGTTAGTAAGTCCAGTAGTATATCGATCGCTAGAGCTAATATCAAGCAGGCGGGTCGAGGGTTAACCCCCCTGACTGAGCTCTCCATGGTGTCCGCCCTAGTCTGTACCTCCTCCAAGTCTCGTCTGCTCTCGTTCCACTGAAGGTGATGATGCGGACTACAGGACGTCATACTTAGACCCCGCTGATTGGATTACGGACATCGTAGACCCGGAGAAATGTCAGTCAGCGTCGTGGACGACTTGAGAATAAGGGACAACCGCTTTAATCGTAAAGGAGGGAACGGCAATCTCAAGTCCAGTAGGAGTGCTATGGTATGATAGCGAGATGACATCTCGTAGAGAGGGGCAAGGGTTGGGAACCAGTTCAGCGACCTAGCGTTATCAGCTTGAAAGACCACTGACTACATGAAAAGATTAATTTAAACTTTTCAATGACATCTGGGAACGTGACCACTTTATGGATGAGCTTCCTAAATGAGTTTGCTGGTAGGCCAGTCAATGCATTTAGATCCTGTGATATATCCGCTACATCAGAATAAAGCGCGTTATAATTGCTAGCCGTTTTGTTCGATAACACATTTTCATTTGACGGTTAAGTTAAGTCTCTTTCGCTATATTTTTTATTAATGTTCCTAATTTATCACTATTGTATAAAATAAAATGTTTAGGGATTATTAGGGATAGTGGATCCATGTGGGTTTTAATAATATCTGTCGAATAGAACTACTTTGAACGAAGAGCAACCACAGTACACAAGACGATCATTATGCCGATCATCAATCATACGTGCCACCAGTGTTATTACTACAAGACAAACCATACATCAGAACTAATGACAAGTAACTCAGTCGTATACCAATGACTTCCCATTTCAGATCTATACCTAATATCGAGTATACTATTAATTGTACGACTACGTTAACAAAAAAAGCAATTAATTATTTTACTTCAGTTACTAATATGTAAAAAAACGGTTCGACCAAGCCCAATTCATATTAGACGATCTACCGTTGCTACTCAAATTATATTTTGACGGCCACGTAAAGACCGACTGCTATGAAAGGAGCGTCGGTGTCGTATCTGATTTTGATGGTGTTGAACCAAACCCACCGTTTAATTTACTGCAGTAACTTGTTATTAATTGCTTTAAGATTGGTTCAAACCGACGTATAAAGTTCAACTCAATTGCAAGGTCGGGAGTATTTCAAAATGGATACTGATTGCATAGATATAACTGTTTCTTTAATACTGACAAATTAAGTACGACCCGATTATATATGTTTTCAATTACGTAGAACTTCCTTTTAGTATAATATTAAATATAATATTTTCTTCTCATTATGCAACTGCTAGTATTTCCCAGTTTCAATACCGTTATAATCACAAAATGAAAATAAATAAACAAAATACAACCACATCGCATTTTTCCATTTCAAAGGAAAACAAATATTATTGTCACAATTTCTCTACACCAATATTAATGTGAAGCATCATCAGCAGGGTTCAAGGAACCGAAGAACTAATACCACCAGAAGATTGTCCCAGCACGAGGTTATCTGGTTAGTGTCGCCATCCTGATCCCGAGTACCCGAGAACGATTAGAACTACCCTGTAATTACCCTCAATGGCGGCGCTTACCCGGTGTAATGAACCTTGCCGTCACAGAAGGCCATGCCGCGTGCTTTCTTCGGGTACTTACGAGGTATAAGATGGGTAACCTCGGAGACAACAACAATAGCCGCGTCTTGCTACCCTGGATTCAGTTTGCTGATTGATTTTAAACGAGGCTGAAATCTCAGTTCGTTATTGTTCAAAGTCAGACGTTAGGGCTTCTGAGGTCGCTGGGTTAAGAGAATCTAAAGGGTCTCCCTTGGTCTCTAAGACCATACCTCTCTGATATGACTACATGTGTAGACTAGCTCTATGGTACTCTGTGAAGGAAGACGTATATACCAGAGGTGCGTTCAATGACACAAGCGCTTGCAAGCGGCTTACCAAACTATCAACTATCTCAAGTCGTATGAAACGTACATGGGACAGGAAACCAGTTTAACTAAGCGGATTACTCAGCCCTGTGCTGATTGAACACACCCCCAGAAGACGGTACGACGTCTGTGAGTCAATTTACAACGTGTTCCTTCTGATAAGCCATCTAAACGTAACAGACTTTCCACATCACAGTACACTAATAGAGACGATCACCAGTCCGTACTAGTGGTCTTTTGCCAGAAACTATGTTCTGTCTAGTTGTCTGATAACAGTCGCATAGCTGCAGGAGAACTACATGTAATGTAGTCTGATACAACAGAGCTTTTGCTTTCCTTTGTGTTACACAAATACTAAACTGGTTTCTCTTTGAATCTTTCTTTCTGCGAAAAAATGTAATACTGATCCCCAGGCCGATTTCCCATAGATAGATTTCCCATAGTTCCCATAGATAGATTTCCCATAGATAGATTTCCCATAGATAGATTTCTCATAGATATAGTTCCAATATATAGAGTTCCCATAGATAGGTTTCTCATCTTGAATCGCAGACTTGCTTTGTATCTAAAATACACTAGAACATACAAACTATGATCCAAGTTTCCCTTGTTGACGTCATATCATATGTTTTGTACATTGCATCAGAATACAGACACATGTAATAGTGCATCCTGTCCATTTGTTAACAGTACTACTGGGAAGTCGTTCTATAGCTATGGAGGTATAGTTCAGGTGCCCGTTGCACGACGCTCTTGTAGGCTACAACTATTGTAGCGCCAACGCTTTCTATTGTGGCGGGAGCCCAGTTACAACTATTGTAGCGCTACAAGAGCGTCGTGCAACGACCTCCAGTACCGGAGAAACCTCTGACCTTGCTGATAGTACTGGTGGCAAGTTGACAGATACAACTGATGGACATTTATCTTTCACCAATGTTCATGATGCCATTGCATGGTATCTACGTTCTCTTAGGGAATAAAAACAATCTGGAATCGTCTAAAAGTTACCAACATTCTCTGTGTTTAGATCTAGTTCCAGAACATCTTCCAAATGGCGAGTACGCGTTACCAGGCACGCCAGAAAAAATGTCCAGACTATCTTGCCCGCCGTCACTTCTATCCTCCGTGTTTCCTGAACGAGGTGAGCAGTGTATCAGGCAGACACTGTAACTTCACTCAGCCAGGAATACCAGCATCATTGTTATCTCCAGAGGTCTTAGGACAACACCAGTCTGTGCTATTGTAAATCTGAGTTTGGCACGGGCCCCGGTACGCCCTGTGGTCACATTGTGATAGGAAGCGTTCTTGCTGTAGGTATATCAGGTATATAGAGAGATATGTATTGCCTGGCCATAGACCAGATTACTAATGGATGTAGATGTGTTATGTGAATGCTAGACACGCGCCAGTGTTGGACCCAGGGTCTCAGTGCATTGCACTTGTATTGCACAGAACCTATAGTGCAGGTACTAGTAATTGGTTAACAGAACCTAGACTATCACAGAACCAATATACTGGGCAGAACATACACCTGTTCTGGCAATTCGTTGATAACGAGGCGGTTTACTTGTTGGCAGATTTATTTTGGTGTTTTATTGTTTTACTATACATTTACATTGTTCTGTTCTCACATCGAGAGTGAATGGGTTCCTTTACCTGCCGTTTTAACGCTGGCAGTTTGTTACAATACACAAGTCATGTACTATACAGTATTTCTAGAACCAAGTGTGAAGTAAAAATGGCTTCCTTGTTATTGCGTCCCTTCTCGTAACTTCCCTAAATCACGGCCAAGTCTAGACATGATAGCAAATGGGATATAGTAATATTATCATCCACATGGAACCAAAAGGTTTGTGTGTTTAGTTCAAAACATCAATTTAATTTGATCTTTTATGGTATATATATATATTCAAATAATGATAATACAAAGAGTATGGATCCCTAGCGCTTTCGCCTGAGTAGGCTCTTCAGGGGAATGATATAGACGAGTGAATATCCGTGAAGACGTACCAGCGATGTTTTAGAGCCATACATTACTCACATTATGCATGTGACATGTGGTTATCGGTCACATAGGTCACATGGGTCACATGGGTCACGTGGATGAGTACAGGACACGAGGGGCGAAGGGAGGGGATGGGGGACGGGTTACGGAGAGGTTCAAGCGACGCTTACATAACGCTAATTGTTTCTGTGGAGTTTAAACCACCAAGCATATCCGTTGTACAAGCACCGGACCAGCATGACGTCCAAATAAGGGCACTGGGGTCAGCTGACTACAAATGCTAGAATGATATGAGTAATCTCTATTTGAGATCTGTATGTCAAATTAAGGCCCGAGCACCAGATGACACACGCACATTGGGAATGAACATTTGTATGAGATATGTTCACAGTTAATCGGTGGTAGTGCAGCTTTAAATGTCAAGAAACACGTCACGTGGGATCTGCATTGTGCATCAGGGATGCCGTGTATCCATGGTTACATAAGGAATAAAGGAACAACAACGTACGAGTTCCCATGCTTTTATCGTCAAAATAACACTTGCACGATGTAGTGCAACATGTAAAACAAGCTTACCGTATGATGGTTTCATTTTTTTTTTGCAATTTCATAGGAGTAGAATGTGTCATGGGTTGAAAAGAATGTTGGATATTTAAAGAATCCAGATCATATACAGAATGTATATTTTGAACCCCAAACGAAATGACATCCAGGTCAGGGAGGGAATAATTAACGCTAGGGTCGATGCCTTAACAAGACCCGCTGTTGCCCTATTACAACAGCTATCGTCTTTGTTTCCAAGTTTGACACTTCTGAAGTCGTACAAGACGAGATGAAGACCTATGATTGGCCACAAAAACACCCAGCAGCCAATTACGAACATTATTAGCTCACGAGGGGCTTCCACACATTTAAGACCTTCTAATAATGCCGACTGCACAATTTCTTCTCAACTGTCAAAAGTCATGGCGATTGTAGAACACATGTATATATCTGAATGACACTTTGTGTGGAGGATGCCACCGTAGATCAGAACGTCTAGCCTAGAACGTGAGCTATCGCGAGCCACGCGGGTTTAGCATCGTTCTTATGGCACAACATCATCTAAACTTTCACCCATTTAGGATCGGGTTCGAAGCTTTGTTTTCATTGGCACGGTGGTAACAATAAAGAATGCCATAATTTAAAGAAACTCCTTTAGTTTCGGTTTGTGGAAACCAGGGGGGTTCATTTAGGTATAGGGAGGCGTGTGGATATTGCTACACCTTCGTGTTTGGATGGTTCGAGTCCTGCTGGGACCTCTTCCCTATAACAAACATTTTGGTTTCGCCTGGCTCTTTGGCATGCAGAACTGTCCAAGACCCCCTCTGTTCTGGACCGTACTGGTAAAGTCTATAAAAGACGATACACTTTTAGATGCCAAAGTTTAAGAAAACAATGCATTACTGTACTGAAAAACATTGTTCGAAAATAGTATTGCTATTAACATAGGACCTACACAGTTCTTACCATATTGTATGTAATCTCTGAAGAAAAACAACAACAATTTGGACAAGTATTAAGATTAATAAGCTTCTTAAGACTCACTGTCATCCTAAATGAAGTAACCGTCTATAATCCGTATGTATAACATTGGACATTTTAATTTCTTTTGTCATTTAAAAGTAATGACATTCTCCTTGACCATATTGATCATCTCTACCCGACAATCTCTACCTGACAATCAACCCCGTATCACGACCTCCAAGACATACTAAAGATTTACCATCTCTACCCGACAATCAACCCCGTATCACGACCTCCAAGACATACTAAACTTTACCATCTCTACCCGACAATCAACCCCCGTATCGCCCGCCTTCCATTCAACATTCCGTTGATAAAAGTCTCCAGATTTCCCCTGGTATAAATATCCTCAAACATTTTAAGCAAGCACTGGTACAATCACCTGTTTGTTTTGCTGAGGATGGAACCTGTTGAACAGTGTTTACCTTTCTAGTCTGGGGTCTTGCAGTACGCACATGATAAGCAGATACCTGCGATCAAAATTCATATTTTGTGTACACAAGCCTAGTCTCGAGGTTTGGGGAACGCATGTCGCCACTATACTTCACATAACGGATGGACTCGGGCGATAAGCAGTGATAATGGCCTGACAATGAATACATGAGGTTTCAGCGATGCTTATCTCGACCTTGTCTGACCACTAATTTCAGTTATACTAAGCAGATTAATGCTGTTCTGTACTAGTAATGTGTGCGCCGTGAAGAGCTAGACAGACTCGGGTTACTACCGACGTTCAGCTCATGGACAGCGTTTTATATTCATTATCGAGAATAAACATGACTTTCATCCTCGACCCTCCTGTGAAGTGCGGGCCATTTAAAGGGGAATTGTGGTAGAAAACAAAGCATGAAGATTTGTACAGATAACACCGGTCATGATGATCGTGGGGGGAAATGCGTATTCGTTTGTATTAATTAATGTGAATTTCGTAGGGGAAATGCTTATTTAATCAGTGTGTATTAATTAACGAGAATTTCACTGCCACTATAAAGAATAGATGAACAATACTTCTATCTTTTAAATCTTAATCAAGACGAATTTATTGAGTGTGGACTTCTTCCGAAAAAAAATCCTTCTCAAAGGGACGTTGTTTGTACTCCATTTAAATCGGAATTAACGTTACTAATATAACGTAATTCCAACGTACAACGTTTTGACGTGTAACACACTCGGACTCCCGGTGATGTCGACATTGCACAGAGGAAACGTCCAGTACCAAGACAGTCTTGATGAAGACATTATGTTATCCTGACTCCATGTTACGTTATGTAATACTGTGCTGATACATACTACATAGTACATGAGTACTTCTTGTTCATTCTGATTTGATAAGGATTAATAAAACGCTGTGGAATTCAATAAATATGGCGTAATGGGGGATGGTATGAATTTATTTAATAACGTCTTGCACTCATACCGGGTAAAAATAATACCAATAAATCACTGACGAAAAAAAATAAAAATTAACTTTAATGTATTATATACTGGTCAAAAAATGAAAGGGAGCAGTTGGTTTACCAACAGTATCATATAGACTGAATTAAAGGAGCCCACCACGGTGCTGAATGCCTAGCTGCCGCGCACATCCATCAAGAGAAGTACTTCACAGAACCATCCCCTACCGGGCGAGTGGCAGGTAACGTGAGGTCCAGTAGGGATCCTGGACGGGGATAGATCCCTCGGGTGGCGACTGACAGACTGGCTACCCGATAGCCGATACCCCGGAATGACAGTGTACAGTTACCCAGCTGACGAGAAGAGAGTACTGGAATACACGGCCGGGATTTTAAAGTGGCCTTACTGTATACACGACTAGATACACAGTCCTATGTTAATGGATATATAGATGGTCAGAGCTTGGAGGGGGTATATTTCTAGATACGTTGCTGTAGATGTATGTATACACACGTACACGTGGGGTTCTGCTAGATATACAGAAGAACCAACATAGGAGAAGACGTGAATTCTTCAATATTACAGAGCTTATTCGTTTTTAAACTCGACCAACCCTAGGGTGACGGTCGCGTGATGAAATTAGACAATGAGGATATTCGTATCATCATGAGTGTTAGGTCATTGGCTAATTTCAGTCACCCTATGGTTGGTCGAATGATGAAACGAATACGATCAGATATTATGAGCGGTATAGCCGTACACTGTACAGTATTTAGACACAGAGCAGACAACACAACTACAACGTTGGCGAGGAACCACCTTGTGAGGTGTCACATTATCCACGTTCTTCCGAGTGACAATTGAAGAATAATGACAATTAGCCACCCAGTCGAAGCGTTTGCGTAATTGAACACGTGTATATAGTTTTAGAACCAATAAGACGGTGGCGCCGCCTGGTTGATGAGACTGAACCCCAGTCTGGAAGAACTGAGACCGAAGGTGGATATACCAAAGACTTCAGATGATTTGTAAATTCATAATAAATCAAAGGAACGAAGACCTTATGGTTGTTGTTGTTTTTTCCTCCATAAAACTGGACAATGTGTGGTAAGTATGAAGGGGTTACTGGGTTCTCTCCATAGGGTCGAGATTATCGTGAAACATCACGAGTGTTCCTCACAGGGTAGCGAGTAACAGCAGAGATGAGGAGTTCCACATGGACGTTGACGTATATCATGGTTGGAAACGTACGGAGTTTAAATTGGGAAACCTCCAGATTGTTGATGTAAAACGAGCGCCACCCGGCGTGTTTAGCCCGCGTTAGGGGGACATGAAAGGTATGTTGTGGTAGGCTCCCGCAGATGTCAAACACGCTGTCGGATCTTCTCAAGTGCAAATTCGACGAATTTTTCGAGTGTCTACCAAGAGCTGAATTTCAGTTGTGATCATTTGTCTTGACGTTACGAGCTAGTAAACTGAAGACCATGTACCGTTAATGTCTACACGCGGTGTACATAAACGTGCATAATATAAACACGAGAACAGCACTTATAAACCAATAACTCTTCACATTAATATAGTGTTCTCAAAATGGTATCATCAAATACGCGAGTTTTAGAAACGCTTGCAAGACACTCGTCGGATTATCTGTTCTGAGAGTGGCGTTAATTCTACAAACTTATTATCAAGCTAGCGACTATAAACGGGTAGAACTCAATAACGTGTCATCATGTAATAACACCAGTTCACCTCTGGTGTGTGTATATCATAGCGTGAGTCAGTCTCTATTGTAATTTACTATTAGAGTGGTATATGGCATTGCTGACTCACCATACTAAAAAGATCATATGAAATCAGCGTCAATGTGTCCGAAACGTAAATTTTACATGAAAATGTGGAACGTCACGAACGCGCAATTAATGTGGGAGTAGAACTACGCCATTGGTGTACGTTCAATATAAGCAATAGTATTCCTACATATAAGTTACTTATTTACTAGTTGTATACAAGTATTGAACATCATGTAGAAGAACATGACATCTAAACAGATCGGGAGATATGATCTTGTTTGTTTGTGTTTGTGCGTAAAACTACCAACGATAGTCTACCTCTCACGAATTGGTTCCAGTTCCCCTTACCAGTGTGACTGCATTTAGTTGGGGAACGGAATAAATTCATGTTGAAGTACGATTCAATAACTTGGCCAGTATCAGGGACGGATCCAGACTTTCAGGTTATGGGGGGCTCAAAGTGTATTTTAGAGGGGGCTCATAATTTCACCATAATATAAAATACATGTTTATTGAACAACACTTTCCAATTCTAGTGTGTGTGTGTGTGTGTGGGGGGGGGGGGGGGGGGGGGCGCCCCG
>JAUTBZ010126106.1:0-15055 GCA_032361785.1 Lepetodrilus galriftensis | reverse complement strand
CGTGCTGATGCTCTTCTTCACATTTCCATGAAGTATTTACCGAGCGCATTTCATGCCACTTGTTGGAAGAATGTTGGAAGAATGTTGGAAAAATGTTGGAAAAATGTTGCTGTAGTGTACACAGTGTCTAAAATCAAATGTTGGAAAAATGTCGGAAAAATGTCGGAAAAATGTTGGGAAAATGTGTCTAGTGTACACAGACCTTAATAGAAAAGCGGAAGCAGATGTGACTAAAGAAATAAGCGAACACATAGATTGTTTTCTTTCTCAACATGGGTTTTCGATAAAAGAAATTATATTTACTAAATCCTTATGCATATTTCGCTATCTCTTTCAGTACTGGTTGTAGGCTATTCAAGATGAACAATGACCGAGAGTAATGCTTCAGCTTTGACAGATAGCGACAACAAAGGTATACTACTAGTAACCCTGAGTTTCGAATACCGGTACGCGCAGAATACGCATGCGCTTGTCAAAAGTGAAAGCAACTGTCTGAAGCGGTGTACTAGCGTTGTATGTTCGTGATAAAATACACAAACATAATAGATAACGTCAGCATTGAGTAATTATAATAAAATGAAATCATTGACTGCGTTTTGGATTTGGTGTTTAGGGGTCAGAAAGACGAGTGAGGCCATTGTTAGGCCTCAGATATGTAGGCGGAAGCTTCCCGTAGGCTGATCCCGGGAAGTAGCGTACATACGATGTTTGTCGATGGTTTCTGGTAATTAAGGGTGTCCTGATTCAGTATGACTAACTGCTTGATGACACTGATTGGGCAACCGTTTTTACCTCCATTTTAAAATTACCACTTTAAGGACATAATAATACAACTTGTTCGGGGTAGGGGGGGAAATGAAATAGCAATATACATTTATGTACAAAAGAACAAGGTAAAACATTATATAGAAACCATTAAAAACATCGTATAAATTATGCTAATTCCTGGATCAAACCTTCGGTTGCATTCGTATCCTGTTCGTATTCGACTCCGTTCTGGTGTATTATTTACCCCCGGTGAGAACTACCATAAATGCGAATCCAGCTAGCCTAGTTAGTAGACCTGTACTCCAGCTATGCACTGATTCGTGACAAGTTATCACATTACACGGTTCTGTGGATTAGATATGTACAGTACATCTGATCACGCTTGCGACCACGCGTTTGAATTGAATTGAATGTGAAAGGAAATGAACGGTATTGAAATTAAATATCATACAGATGACTGTAGCTTCAAGAATTCCTTTAATACTACATGCATGTACATATATAAAGCATTAACAATACAAACATGCTAAGTTACAGATGGTTTGGAATGTGGTCGTACTCTTACAATGCCTCCGTACTATAGAACAACATTCACCTTCATCTAAGGCAATCAGAATCTCTTTCATCATTCAAATCAAAGCTAAAATTCTATCTCTTCAAACTCTTTCACTCTGTCTAGACGCGTGTTGCGCATACACTTTGTGTATGGGTGCATATTGCGCTATTTTAATATACATTTATCATTAGTATATGAGAAATGTCCGGTTAGCGTCGGAGAGAAGAAGCTAGTCATGTATGGGATATGGAGCGCTACCAAGTTACTAGCGGACGTGGCGATCTTAATTCACTGGATCTAAGCTGGTCTAACGTTGGCCCTGCTACAGACGATGATGCCAATGTCTGGAGATTGTACTGACAACTGAAAATTATACCTTGAATAAACCTTACAATGCCAGATTACAATGCGTCATCGATAATACGTTAAATGGCGTTGAAATTAAATTAAATCAAATATAGTTGAAGTTACTATGACTAAGTAGTATTAGATATGCAGTTTATGCATAGACAACAGCTAGTGTAGATCTATGTCTTTTCAGATTCTTGCACAAACTGTCAGAGGTTGGCACACTTGTACAGAAGAGAGAATCCCAACAAGCTGCAAATAGTCGTCCACGCCGAGAGAAGTGTTATTAGCTGTGGGAGGAAGAAGCATCCGGACCGGAAGTGGAAGATCCTGCGACAGGTAGAGAAAGCCGTTTCAGCTTTCATGAACAATGGCGGAGGTCACATTCTCGTGCACATCCAGGGACAAGACCCCAGCGACAGATGCATAGAACACTTCGACGAATTCATTAACAAGAGTTTCCATAGCCTCATCGACGACGGACAGTTGTACGTAGACGCTATCAGGCGTCACTGGTTGTCGGAGCTGAGCAACTTCCGGGAGTGTTCCGATTTCGTGAGGGTCATTGTCGGGCAGGTCTCCGGTGTAGCAACGGTGGATTTCAATACAAGAGTTTGCAGCGATTTGGAAACCACTCATCCCACAGGGAGTAGCCTCGCTAGAATCTTACTCAAATCACCGACTCCTGAAACACATAAACCTACACTCAGGAACTTTAACACAAAATGTGTTCAAAGTCTCCACGAACATAGACACATCGAAAATAAAGCAGTGAAAACAGATTTCACTAAAAAGGAGGTATCCGATATCACGGGTTACATTTGGAACAAACTCAAGCTGAAGGAGCACATTACCTCCAAATCCAAAATATTTGACGGGGGTTCGTATTTTATAGGAATATCAGAAACTATTAGCGAACGCGATGGATATAAGACAAAAACTCCTAATATAGAAGGTTTTCAAACCGATGACATTGACGCTATCATCGCCAGCATTAAAGAGTTGGTAACTTCTGATCTGTCTGTGCTCTACAGTAAGGGCCGACAATGTCATTTAGAGTTCTCAGACGCACCAGACGACTTGATTGAAATACGGAAGTATCCGATAGAAGGCTCAGATCCTACTAAATACGTCCTGGAGATAGCCATTCGCTACTTTGAGGGAATTGTCTTCTACGATAAGCAAGGACCCCTGGCGTACACCATTGCAGATGATCCAAAAGGAACTAAAATAACACGGATGGATCGTAAAATGTGGCTGGATCGTTTTGAGAATCGGATGAATAACCTTTGAGCTGTAATATAGACGAGGAATAGACTTCAAATATGTCGGACTGCGGATACAGTCCCTCCACGTCGTTTTCTTACAGTTATGATGAAACTGACGTCCGTATATCGGAGGTCATGTCATGTGGAAGCCTCGTTAGTTCGACTTGCGATGCTACTGCTGGTGAGTTACACACATATCTGAGGCCTGTTCAGTAGGACGAGCTTACGCGTGAAATATCCTTGGAAACGTTCATACTTCATATGCGACGTCACGCGTGAAATCGCGTAAACTCGCCCTCCTGAACAGGCCTCTGATGTGTTCATCAAAGCTAGATGCAGATGTATCTTTAGGAAAACATGTACCCCGACATTACGAAACATTTTTAGTACGATTTCATTCTCGAGCTCAAATGTTATGTGAACAAAACATTAAGTTGACCATGAGATTGTACACACGAAATCTCGAGGCCCGTTCTTATTAATTATATACTAATGAAGCTATTCATGTAATTAAATGTGTTACAGTGATGTAGTGGGGTAATATACTTGCTATCTCCAATACAATTGCGTGCTTCATATTAATGTGATTTTTGTTTGTTTGTAGTAGACATACCAATTATACCGCAGTGCACGATCTCTGAGGATGAACGTTCTGAAATCGTTGATGTCCTCAAGTCTCCGACACCCCGCACACGTAAGTATAAGATTCTACCTACACCGTCCTACGCAGGTCTATATCTATTGTAAATTTATTTTCAAGTTCTTTTTCTTGTATTAACATGTCAAAAGGGCGTGTGGTAACGTAGTGGTAGAACGTTTGACTTAGGAGCCAAAGGTTTCAGGTTCAAATCCTGCCCCGTGCGACCGGAATCAACGTTCTGGAAAGTTACCTTTCTGACGCGATATAGTGATAGGATGTACTGTCTGTACTGTAGAGTGGCAATGCAGTTATCATCCTTAGTCTTGTCAGTACGAGCTTGTGCTATATATGTTGCCTGTTTCCTCCTACCCTAAACTAACAAGTCGTGATATTAGTGAAACATTCTAGAAAGCGACTCTAAATACCAAATTAAAAACAACATTATGTCAAAGATATATGTTCTTATCACCCAATAATAGGCTCTGAGAGTAGATAATATGCTGTAGATACAAATTATATCTCCGGGATATATCACTTCAAATGTTTGTGATTGGTCAATATTTGATCATGTGACCGGGAAGATCAACTGTCTACCATTGTGGTGTCATCTTCATATAACAATGTTATGGCGTCACAATGCAAATGCCCATCAGCTTATGCATTGATTCCCAGTAAAAACATTTCAAATGTGCTATTTTTCTTCTAAATGACTTAAGAATGTTATTGGGTGATAAATAGAATCTCACCCTCGTGTGTTTTGATATCGTTATTATCCTAATCGTTGATAAAAGTAACGTACATACTCGACAAAGACTCGTATTTACATTTACTGTTATCAACTCTTAGGATAAAGACGATATCAAAACACATTAACGGTTTGCATTTTTCAAACACTAAAAAGTAACGGAAAATGTTTTCATTTCAATGTATGATATACACACAACAGTTTGCTAAAGTCATATACAACATGATGGTAGGTAAGTTTTGTTCAGTTGTATTTGTTTTCATGCGATGATATTCGATGAAATGAAGAAAATTGGGGTTTGTAAAATGACAAACACAAGTAAAGTATAATTTTCTCCTGGAATATAAGGTCCTTGTGTTCCTTTACAACAATCATTAATTATTTTCAGTTTTGATATGTCAAGTTCATTTTTTTCACAGCTACTTTCACATGACACAATGTTTCCCTTTTCTGTGGAATGGCCCATATACAGGTCAATCAACTGTGAAATTATGCCTTTAAAACTCCTTTCATACAAAATCATGAACTGTATCTGCATGTGTGTGTGTGTGTGTGTGCGTGTGTGTGTGTGTGTGTGTGTGTTTGTGTGTGTGTGTGTGTGTGTCTGCGTGTCTGTCTGTGTCTGTGTGTGTGTGTGTGTGTGTGTGTGTGTGTGTGTGTGTGTGTGTCTGTGTCCATTGATACTATGATTTTACGTTGTGATAAAACGTATTGAAGCTCTCATAACATATCACTAACATTAATAACTGCATTCTACTATATATATTGTGACTTTCATTACATTTCCTATCTCCGGGAGATATCACTTCAAATGTTTGTCATTGGTCAATATTCGATCATGTGACCGGGAAGGTCAGCTGTCTACCATTGTGGTGTCATCTTCATCATAACAATGTTATGACGTCACAATGCAAATGCCCATCAGCTTATGCATTGATTCCCAGTAAAAACATTTCAAATGTGCTATTTTCTTCTAAATGACTTAATAATGTTATTGGGTGATAAATAAAATCTCACCCTCGTGTGTTTTGATATCGTTGTTATCCTACTAGTTGACATAAGTAACGTAAATATTCGGCAAAGCCTCGTATTTACGTTACCTTTATCAACTCGTAGGATAAAAACGATATCAAAACACACTCGGGTGAGATTCTATATACTAGTATATTCGCTTTCATGTTTTACGGTTCTAGTATGACGTTGTTGTTGTGGCTTTCTTAAATTTAACCAGCAGTGAAAGTGGAACTTTAGGATGGCATTCTAATATGTCTGTTCTATATTATGTTCTATATATGTTCTATATTATAATATGTTCTATATTATAATATGTTCTATATTATAATATGTCTGTTCTATATTATAATATGTCTGTTCTATATCCGAGTGTATAAACTCCTGCCAGTATATCAACGTGACATGTGCTATTTACCCCATCATTGCAACTAACCTAGTCCACGTCACCACTAACACAAACATACTGGAATATTACGCCAGTGTCCCCAGAATCGTATTATTTCCTCTATGCAATATGTAGTTAGGTTTATAGTATAGATTGTCCTGCATTTAATACACGACATCGAGCCTGGAAGGTCTGATATTAGTTTTAAGGAAAGTAATATGTGAGAAAAGCCCATTAACTAGACGTGTCTTATTGGATTTAAGTTACATCGTATACTGTTATATATTGGTATGTTCATGATTTTCCACAAGAAAACCCAAAATTGGTCTCTGTTCCACTGGCTCGTTCTCGTAAATTAACTGTAAAAGAAAAGTCGGCTTCATGTTTTTAAATTGTCTTCGCTTCAGAATATCCATCACCCGAAACAGTGCACTACTTTATCGTTAAGGATAAAAAGTCTATTCACAGAGGAACCAATATCTTCAGACGATCTTCTACATAAGCTGTTAACCATCACATTAAACTTTCATTTAACCGTTTTATGTACTTTCTTTGGTGTGTGTGGATGTGTGTGTGTGTGTGTGTGTGTGTGTGTGTGTGTGTGTGTGTCTGTGTGTGTGTGTGTGTGTGTGTGTGTGTACGCCCGCTTACTTCTGACACGATGATGTGATGTCGTCAGTGTCCATAATGTCATCCTGTGTTACCTATTACGTAGATGCAATTGACGCTAGTTGCCTTTCGCTTCTTGGACAATTGTCCACATGTATGCTTTAATTGGTTTACCCGTTCAAAAATTCTAAAAACGTTTTTTTTCCGCAAAACTTCTTGTGTTTTTTTTCGCAAAGTAACAACCGTTCATTTTTTTATAATGTTATTTCTCAATTTTCATAGGGAATTAGCGAAATTAGTGATTTTTCGAAAATTTACCCAAACTGGGAAACATATACTTCTTTGAATCTTCAAACAAATAGTTAGGGTTGCATTGGTGAGAACAATGTAAATCAAAGATAACATAACATCTTAAAGTGTTATATTAAATATTTCCAAAATAAAAACTGTGAACTTTCTTTTGTACCTCAGTTTATTTTCTTTGATTGATGGAATTTCTAGGAATATTATATTTTTAAAAAATGCGAGTATATAAAGCACATTTACATGCTTAACGACTAAGGCTCGTTTATGTGAGATGAACCCAGGATAGCTGTATCTCATATCTAATGCACCTATAACCGTATAACATCTGAATAATTCAGTATCGTGGAAAAGTATAACAGTGATAGTTCAAGAAGACATCCTACTATCCATAAAATTGTCGTAATAGAACGATTGAAATTAATCAGGAATCTACAATCGTACAGCATATCTGAAGATATCTAATTTCCATACTAGCAATTTAAGATTAAATTATTCATTAACGATGTAACCTTATTCAGATGTACGAACACTTAGCACACATATGTCAGCTCAAATATTTAACTATGTCTTTGGTTACAAGAGAATACTTTGGTGCGAACCGGGAATGAATTGGCGGAATGAAGAAACAACGAAACCCGAAGAGCAGATTAATATAAAGCAATTCTATACCGTAACGACCAAATATCTATAGCAAAACGATTACGTGTTGGACCATTTAACTATAATAATATGTCAACCATCCAGTGATGATGATGATGCTAATGATGATGATGATGATGATGACGAGTATTATTATTAGTATTATTATTATTATCATTAGTAGTAGTAGTAGTAGTAGTAGTAGTAGTAGTAGTAGTAGTAGTAGTAGTAGTAATATCTACCTCATGTAAATATAACTTAGCAAAATAATGCTTTGGGGAAACAATGTCATTTCCGAATTATAATATTTGCATATCACAGTTTAATACGTTGTAAGGAAGATATAATGTGTCTAACAATAATTCCTCATATATTGATTCAGGCATGCTGACTCATGGTTAGGCAAACAAGACGTCTCTCCGTCTTAGTACACAGTTGTAATGAAAGCTAGCATCAGAACGGACCTGGGCTCAATCAGCCCCACAGGCATTTTCAAATCCGTTGGACAAAGACTATGGAGATTCTTAGACACGAGTCCTCTCGTAGGTTGATCTGAACACGTGTTTACCGCTGAAGAATGACAGCGACGGCAACAGAACTCGGAAACTCGATGCTAGATTCCGAATTGTTAATATGGATTCCTAATAATGGGTTGTTTTTGGCAGCTATATTAACAAGGTGGACTGAGAACAATGGCTTTGTTAATCAGTGCCAATTCGCATGCAAAGTCGTGATATGTGTCTGAGAAATATGGTTAAGGAATGTTTAATATAATTTAGCACAAACTCATGGTTGCGTAGGAATACAAGCCATTAGTAAACCCCGCGTGACGGGAGACATGTGATATAGTCAGAATTATTCATAGCTTAGTAATGGAATTCATTGTAAAATTGAATTAGAATATTCATGAATCTCATATTTTAGCACACAGGTTTCCCATGTGGCTGGTTTATATGTGAAATGATGTTTAATTTATGAAGTTAAAGATGATCATGCAATCTACATATAAAAATGCAAGTGATTATTATACTTTACAGCGAGAGTTCTGTTCTTCACTATAATAGTTGTCCATACTACTAGATTGTCCATAGGCTGGATAAGGAGGACACAAGTTCCGCCTAACTACTTAGGACCCTTCTTTATTATGTTCTGAACATTGCTAGTTTTAGTACTAACTGCACATATGAGGAGCAGGAGGTGGTACCCTTATGACAACTACAGAGCTTGAAAATAAAATAGATGTGCACATTTAAATAATCTCCTCTCTCTATATTTTTCTCTCTCTCTCTCTCTCCCTATCTCTCTCCCTCTCTCTCTCTCTCTCTTCTCTCTATGTGTGTTTGTGTGATTTTAATTGTATATGATTGCTGTTCTGTTTCAGATATTCCGGATGTGAGGTCCTGTAATGACAGGCGATACTATAGGATAAAGGCGACGTCAGACGTGGAGCTGAAGGCCAATGCAACAGAATGGCGGCCATCTGGCTTGCAATTATTGCGTCCATGTCCGTCCACGTCTCGTCCGCCGAACAGATAACTGTCCACTTCCGGTTGAAGGAAAATGAGCCAGCCACGCACTATGTCGGAAGTGTCGCTACAGATAGCGGCATAGCGCAGGATGTTTCCCAATCAGACTTCCACACGCTGCGATACAACTTCCTCAACTCCAACGACCTTAAGACTGCGTCATACTTCAGCATCAACTCGGAAACCGGAGCTATCTATACCACAGCAATGATAGACAGAGATTCGCCGGAAGTGTGTTCGTTTTCGTACGACTGTACGCTTGTGTTTGACGTCAGTGTGCGCTCGACGAGAACGTCGTACTTTGAAATTGTGACGGTCAAAGTATCCGTCGATGACGTCAATGACAACGCGCCAAAGTTCTCGGAACCAGAAGTATTGCTCTACGTGTCGGAAGCTGTAACCCCGGGAACTACTTTCAGGATAAATCCCGCTACGGACCCGGACAAAGGAACCAACAATTCTGTGAATGGGTACGAGATGATCTCTGATAGCAACACGTTTGGTCTGAAGGTGGATAGATCCCTGGATGGCAGTCTCAGTCTCCGGCTGCTCGTAAGGGAAGGCCTTGACCGCGAGAGACAAAGTCAGTACACCTTGATCATCATCGCCAAGGATGGCGGTCGTCCTCCTCTCACCGGTAACCTAACAATTATCGTAAACGTCACGGATGTTAACGATAACATCCCAGTGTTCACAGAAAATGTCTATGACTTCACTGTCAGTGAAAACCTCAAACCACGTTCCATATTCGGGAGAGTAATAGCCAGAGACGGAGACAGTGGTAGAAATGGAGAAGTATCGTATAGATTCAGCCCTCACAAGAGCAGTAAGATCCCTCAGATGTTCGCCCTAAACAGCAGAACCGGTGACCTGAGCGTCAGGAGTGCTCTCCAGTACGAGTCCGGGAACAGTTTCGAAACCGTCGTGGAGGCAATGGACAATGGTGAGACCATACAGGTTTCTCAGGCAATCCTCATCATCCGCATTGAAGACGTGGGTAACAACCCTCCTAAGATCACCATGAACCCGGTGTCTGCAGGTGTCCGCGGGACTATACTCCTGACGGAGGGTGCCAGGATAGGGACAGTGGTAGCTCACATTAGGGTAGACGACAACGACCGAGACCAGAACGGTGTGGTGGATTGCAGGAGTCTCAACAGGTTCTTCCAGGTGCAGGTCATGGAGGGTAGAGGTTACAACGTCCAACTGAAGAGACGGCTGGACAGAGAAAAGAAGGACAAGCACAATCTGACAGTAGTCTGCGAAGACAACGGCAGGCCGAGGATGGCATCAACTGCGTCCTTACGTCTGGAGGTGACCGATATCAATGACAACCCGCCAATATTCACCAACAGGACGTACTATGCCAATATTACCGAGAATAACAGGCTCGGGGCCGTGGTGACCAGAGTCACGGCGAAGGATAAGGACACCGGTCAGAACGCGTTGATGTTGTACTTCATGAACCTGGATAACGACTCGATGTTTAGGATTGATCATCAGACAGGGGACATAACCGCCAACGCCGTGTTTGATAGGGAGACCATATCAGGAATGACGTTTACAGTCAAGGCCGTGGATGAAGGCGAGACATCCATGTCAGGTACGGCTACAGTTGTCGTTAAAGTGTTGGATCAGAACGACAACCAACCGTATTTGGACCCGACTAACCTTGTGTTCAACGTCTCCGAAGATCGTCCACCCGGTACTAGAGTTGGAAAGCTGACGTCCAAAGACAGAGACATTGGCATGAATGCGGAAACAGAATATTTAATGCTCGTCAGAGGTGACCTGCCGCCGTTCGTTGTGTTCTCTGATGGCGTCATCAGAACGGACAGGAAGTTAAACAGAAAGATCCGGGATAGGTACGAATTTGACGTGTTGGTCAAGGACGGTGGTCGACCTGCGCTCAACAGCACTGGACGCGTATACGTCAACGTTGTAGACTCCAATGACCACACGCCTCTCATCATCTTCCCCAATGACAGAAATAACACTGTGCTAATCTCCTCAGACACTGAGCCCGGGAGGATTCTTACCGAGATATCCGCTGTGGATTACGACGTCGGAATCAACGGGCAAATATCCTACTACATCACCGGTGGGAACACGGATAAAGTGTTTCACATTAACACCCGATCTGGGAAGATTGTTCTGGCCAGACAGCTCCGTCCAACTGACCAGGAGGCATATCTGCTGACCATCGCCGTACAGGATCACGGCATGCCGCAACAGGAATCCCGGACACAACTCAACATCAAGATTGTCTACTACAACGCCACGTTAGCGGGAGCTGCAGGCGACTCGGACCTCAAGTACATCATCATAGCCGGTGCGGTCGGCGGCGTAACGGTCATACTGTCAATTATCATAGTCATCATCATTCTTCATATCAAGCGAACCGACGCCAGGAGGAGGAACGGGAGTTCCATTGCCATCCAGGAGCAAGGTGATGGTAGGACGTACGACAAGCAGCTCTGGCACAGTGTTCCCGGGGAGGAGGACAGCACTGGCAGTGCAGAGGACAATGAAAAGAACATTGACAAAATCCTCAAGGGCAAAATGGGCAATAAGACAAGTTTTTCATTCGACAGTGGTGCAGAGTTGGAAGATCCATACATGAAGAAGTTGGCTTCTGACCAGTATGGGGGGCAACATTTTTACACCTTCAGAAAGGTGAGTTTACCGGACGGTACCCTTGTCGATTTGCTATTTGACATACATGGCCCGTTTTGCCAAACACATGCTGTTGACCAGGGCCGGTATTCATTAAGGGACTTAAGCCCCTTTATGAATACCGACCCAGTGGTGTATTGAATAAGCTAGCAGTACCGACGGGAAACCTATATCTAAGACTTAGAGGCAATTGATAACCAATGCATTACACAGAAAGTTCCCGTATCCGGAGGCTGGGTAGCGTGTATGAATGTTATGCTTGGATAACACTACTGACATAGCTAGCCCAACTAACCAACACTTTATATCAAGTTTGGATTAGGAGTTCAATAACCTTCTGCTGATATCATGGGTTGGTAATGTTTGGCAGTAGCAACACTATGTACAACTGCATCACCTAATGTTGCAGTAAATCTGTGTTCAATGGCTGGTAGCGACAAACCGAGGCCGATTATTCCATAGCAAACCATGCCTCATATAAAACATTATTGACCTCGTCAGAAAGATAATTCCTGAGGAAAATGATAGATTTTAATTCAGAATCCTTGAATACTTAGCATTTTACGTAGTGTATATTTCGCCAAGTTTTTCGGAAATTGCAAATGTCTGCTAAAGAGATAATTCAATAACAATACTGCTCGCTATCTACTCTAATGTTTACATTATGTTTTTACGACCTAGTGAGTGTGTTTGTACAAATGCAATTGGCTATTTTTGGTTAACTATTAATGCATGCAAGATCCCTTACAATGACGATCTCCAACCGCTGACGAAGCATAAAATAGCCAAGGGCATATATTACAGTAGCTTGATTAGTGCGAAGGCTATATTTGCCCAATTCTTAATTCCAAAGAAGGAATAACATGAAATTGAATTAAAGGTTTTAGGGTTTCTCAACACCCCCTTTTTTTTCTTTTGGGGTTTTACACGTCTTTGTTCGGGGATTGATATTCTGGTGTGGTTTAGCCGCCATACCTCATAAAACACACCTTCAAAGGGATTCTGCAGAAATAATAACTAGCCCTGGCTGTGAAAATCGGAAACCCCATAAAGTCTGAGCGCTGTCTAAATGTGAACTAGTTGTAATACCCAAAGGAGTATTTCGGAATTTTATTATAGGCTTTCTGAGATGTAACTAAGTCGTTTTATCCTGGATCTCGACACTAATTCCAAATAGTCGTGTACTGTTTCTCTTTTGCCCTTTTAGAGATTACTTGATGACACGAACCCGACTCAAGAAAATGCGGTGTGCTCGTTTTAATCCAGGGTGTTACAATGACAATTGTAGCAACAACTTATTCTTAGCAGTCCACTGTATGCACTTGTCCGTGTGACAGCAGCAACAAAAGCACGTACTTCACTTGCACTCAGGACGTGTAAGGCTTAGTCGAGTTTCATTAATATGGTTGGTTAGGTGAGACATTTATCGCCTACTTATTTAAATACTATATATTTCGGTTATTGAAAAAGTACTAGTTACGCTTAACGCAAGTAAAACAGATGCACAGCGGTATTCATGGCAACTAAGATCATGTCCCCAAGCCGGTGTGTCCGACCCGCTTATATTTACATCTTCCTGTTTGCGTGGTATGATATGACATTTAGCAAACAAACGCCTCGACCAGTGGATCAATACGGGTTCGAACTCGACACGCAGGGCACTGACCACCTTAGACTGCGACTTGTTAAAGGGACGCTTAGAAGCCATAAGGTGTTGACCGAGAGACAACAAAGCTAGCCCTTGTCAATTTGAGATATCTGATTTCTTTCCCAAAAGATGGTCTTGGACACTCGCTGGCTTGCCGGAAGCCATTTCCAGGAAATTAAAACAGAAATCGCATACGCGTGTTTATATTCCGATTGCACAAATATTAATCTACGGTCATCATCGCACGAGGGAGACTTCCGCTAGTGGTGGAGGATGGCTTCTGCAAATGGCGCCACTTGGGTATCGCTCACAATGGCAACGTAGGGCTTTATTCTCGGAAAGAAAAGGACAGAACTGGAGCCATACCGGATACATAATCCCAATTATCGGTGGTGGTAGGGGTGAGGGTATGCGCTATTAAAACGCCCGCTAGAGGCACGGATAAAGACAGTTCTAGTCAAGAGACGATCAAAGCAAGAACACAGTCCCATGTTACTCATTAGGGCACGGCCATTTCAGATGTGCTAGCTCCATCCGGGGAACCAGTGGAACTAATTAACTCCATACGATGCTAACTGACGCTATTTTTTAAAAACTGTTCGTCATGACGAGGACTGTCAATGGATTGAGGTTATGTCGGATTAGAGGTAGCCTGATCCCCGCGCAGCTGCTCGATACCATTGAAGCACATATAAACGATTGTACACGCTTCGTCAGATGGGAATGGTAGGGAATATAGACGTATTCTCGTTAGCGCACTCTATGCACTGATTCATCTAATAAGCACTTACGCTGTACTGCTTCCATTATTAGAAATTCACTCTTACCGTAAGACCATGTGATCAATTTGAGGTAATCTGAAATGTATTTTTTATGCGGTTTCTACATGGATGACTCTGCTCTGTTTAGAATTCCGTGTATGAAAATAAGCGTAAAATTCTGAAGCGGATATGTTTCTTTGATGCTTTATGTTATGAGGTGTGATCATAGATTTTTTCAAAAGGGTTTCACTGCTGCGTTCAGATGGCGTATTGTTTTCCACGGTGAAGCCGGTCAACATTACGGGTTTAAGCTTCAGGAAATAATTGGAACAGACCGGATATCAACTATTATCGACTAGACCCCAAACCGTATCAGCAGTGACTTGAAGAACGTACACGTAAACGTAACGGGATGCTCATTTTCTTGTTACAATGTAATCGATTCGGTTTCTAGATTTGGAAATGCTGCATTGCATTATATATGATTGTGCATTTCTCATATGTATTAACATCCTACGCATTCGATATTCAATACCTCTCTGAAATTCGCTTTAATAGCATTCCTAACAAACTCTTGTAGACCTATTATATTTTAATTAGTAAACTGAAAGGTTAGATTCGACATGTGAATTATGATTACCATAATGTGTTATTTATAAAAGTAATCGGTTACGAGTAAATTAGCTATTGTTCAATGACACTATAAATTTAAAAACATTAATTATCAATTGAAAACAACATTGCTTTTTATCCTATTTTATTAAAAATGTGTCTTTAGAAACGGTATCGATGGGGATTATTGTGAGTGAAAATAGTTTCATGATCCTTACAGAATCAAACACTTTCATTTAGTATCCACGTGTTGTGTCCAGGGGCCCTTTCCATAGAACCAAACTTAGCGCTACGAGAGTCGTACCTCCCACATAGCGTGAAGACCCGCGTAAAGATAGGGTTATTCTGTGGAACGGGAGCCTCATATATACGTACATCTATAGTTTTACATGGAATCCATTGACACCCCTATTTCGTAGATATAATTTACCGAGATAATCTACGAAATATGGGTGTCAATGCATTTCATGCCAAACTATAACAGGACAGCAAATTTTTTCTCTGTGAGTCAATATGCAGGTGCAAGCTAACCATTAAAAATCACTGTCATTCTG
>JAUTBZ010126095.1:0-15057 GCA_032361785.1 Lepetodrilus galriftensis | reverse complement strand
TCTGAGTACGATTTTGTACTCGACTCAGAATTTTGTTCATAAAACGTCATGTGACGTCATAGTCTGAGTACGTTTTTCTGCTTGGAAAGTTTCGTAATCTCGGGACCAGGTATCAGTCCACTGGCAGGAATACAAACTATAGTTTCTGCTAAATTAATATTTGTTTGTTACTTCTTTTTATTTATTTTTTATATTTGTACCTTGAGGTCTTGGCCTGGGTGAATAACAATTCTGTCCTGTTCTCTTCTTAAGTCTATGGTGTCCACTCTTTATGTCACACATGTAATAGAGTGTTGGAAAACCAATAGATATACCCCGGTAGATATATCAGCATGTGTATAATACTACAATGTTGTGTATCATGTCTCTTCATCTGAGTTGTCTGTCCTTAACAATATGTTTGTGACTAACTGGATATCTCACCTACACTGGTGTACAGATAGTCAGTGTGTCAACACCACTACCCTCATTATAAGCTCAGATGTCTCCCCCGCTGTAGTCTGTATTCTGTCTTTGTTCACCAGTATCATGAGTATGTCTGTACACCCGGGACTGGACCCCAACAATAGCCTTCCTTTCAATCAACCACCCCAACAATAGCCTTCCTTTCAATCAACCAACCGTACAATAGTTTTCCTTTCAATCAACGAATTCCTTTGAGCACATCTTGGTGCGCTATGTGGTGTGTTCTGTAGAGCAGTGTTAGTGGTCCAACCCTCTTCCTGGTTCTATGTAATATAATAGGATTGACTAACGGTTTGCTTCCAGAAATCAGTTTGTGATACCAGTATATTGTTGTTTCGCATGTAAATTTACGAGAAGTAAAGAGCGAGATAAATTGTTTGTTTCCGTTTAACCCATTTATAATTGTTACACGAGATAAAAACATCATAAAATATAGCTTTTAACAATGGCCAGCCAAATGGACATGAGAGACATACAATACTGTCACAGGAAATGATGTAATCCACAACGTATACTTGGACTACCATCACAACTGGCACACCCCTTTCATAAATACAGCCCAGATTGTTAAATCTTTCCATTTGAAAACAAAATAATAGTATGTGCCAGCAAATGAAACAAACTAAACTATGCAATTAATATTTACAAAATAAACTGTTTTTCATCCTCGCTATCCAGCGGTGCTTAATTCCGTTCATGGCTCACTCCATGTTGTACCCTTGGTACACATTGCGAGAGAAACTTGTGCATAGTTTAGGAGCTATAAATAGAATAATGATAAAATGTATTTCATTGGATAGATTTTTACTCCAAATTCATCGGGAAAATGATTTCATTGGTTGGATGTTTCCGCAAACTTCCCTCTAGATGTATGTGTTGGGTACTACATGGAGAGAGAGCCATGAACAGAATTAAGTACAGCTGGGGTCTGAGGATGACTGTTTGTCTGTGCATGTTAATTAGAGATATTTGAAGTTTTATTGTCTAGAACATTACTATAGTTATAATGGTCATTAGGAACAATGGTAATATGTCAGCAGGGTTGTTTACCTCTGTATAATGGTGTTTGAAGGTTTAATGTCCCTATATAAGACATGATAGATGTTTCTGAATGGCTATGTTAGCTTGATTGTAATTTGTGTTCTCTGAAGAAAGCAACAGCGTTCTACAATGAACAATGCTGATATAGAGTAAGAATAATTGTATTAATTCATCTAGGCAGTGTGTTTGATTGTAAGGCTTTGTCATTGTTTTTGGTCATGTTTGGGTGAAATATTCCTGCTGTGACATAAAACAATAATTCACTGACTCATTTGTTGTCAGTTTGGCTTGTTTAGACAGAATGTTTGATATCAATAGAAACTGAGAACTGGGACACATTGTCATTGAGGTAGCCATGATTTTAACAACATCCACAGGGTTAGAAGTCCCAGATAGCCAGGAGGGCACTCTAATCTAGAAACTAGGGTGTCCTCCTAAAAATCTAAGGGCCCTTAATTTTAATGAAAAATTAACCAAAAAACTCTCAAACTTTTCAAGGTGGTCAAGCTGTTTCTTGTAAAAGGGACCATCCTTAGTAATTATCATAACATAAACATATTAGGTATACCTCAATTGAGGTGCGCATGTATGTATGTATGTGTACATGTATGTATGTGTTATAAACTTTGATTTATGTTTATTGTTAGCAGCTTTTAACCAAACAAAAAAGAACAGACTATTGAAAATATGTAGAGGGCCAAACGCAATCGGGCATGCCAGAAATGTGCCCGACAGTAGTTTTAAATGCCTTTGGCCCATGGGCAGGCATTATTTCTACTCCTGATACATGTGTGTGTGTGTGTGTGTGTGTGTGTGTGTGTGTGTGTATGCATATGTGTGTGTGTGTGTGTATGCATATGTGTGTGTGTGTGTGTGTGTCTCTGTGTCTCTGTGTGTGTAAGATGAAGAGAGAGAATCTTCACTGAGTGCCCCTTGATATCAATTGTTATCCTACATGTTGATAAAGTTACCAAAATCCCGTACATTATGTGTACATTTTAAAGTTTGTGGTCTCTCTGTGTTCAGCCCAGATTGGAGCGTCCTCGGGTGGCAAGAAGAAAGCTGACATAGGTTCTGGCAAGAAGACGTTGAGGCTACGATCAAATGGCCCCGCCACAGTGGAAGAGGTCAGTTCATGTTGTATCACACCGTACTACAGATATACCATAGCATTATGTTTGGCTTGGTGTAGTAGACAGCCACACATTAATATGAAACAAAAAGTCTTCACACATTTGTGCAGAAAGTGACACTGTAGTAGGTAGACACTGTAGGTAGACACTGTAGGTAGACCCTGTAGGTAGACACTGTAGGTAGACACTGTAGGTAGACCCTGTAGGTAGACCTGCTACAGTAGACCGTCTCACACTACTACTTCCTACCACACACTTGCTAATACACTGCTACTGTCTGCTGCAGGATGACGATGTCAGTGGGATTGCCGTGGACAAGATCAACAATCTACTGGAGTCGTACATGGGCATCAACGACACGGAACTGGGTCAGTACCTCCTCATAACCATAACCATAACCATAACCATAACTCTGACCCCATCTTCTACATCAGCCCATACCTGTGACCGTCCAACATATTATTAATAGTTTCCATTTGCTCATCTTTTAATTTTGTACTTAATTATATGTTTTAAACAGTGTTTATTGGAAAAAAGAAATCCAGGATCAATGTTTTTATCATGTTGAATGTGTCTCTGAAATATTGTAAATGTAAAAGAAAGGTCAATGAAATAGGTTTGATAAGGTGATCTCTAACTGTATTGGAGTGCTAAATGATGTTCACCCATGCTCTGATGTTGATACAAGTCCTGATGACATGTTCCTGTTCTTTCAGCTCAAAGCATATGGGATATGGGTAAATCCTGCGAAAACCCAAGCATCTTCGCCACGAATATCGATGAATCAGATTTCAAGGATTTCGGATTTACCGATGACTTCATTTTCGACTTGTGGGGAGCGATATCGGACGCCAAGCAGGGGCGACTGAAAGCTATATCCAAGGATTTCAATGAGCAGTTTTAGATACCGCTAGCGCTGTACGTGTCTGATGTACAGATAGCTCTATATACCATGTATAATGACCAGCTTCTGGTCGGTTTGACTGAGTGGCAACAGGTACTATTTATACGTCTACGGATGTATCCTGATGTTATGTATACTGCAAATTCTGCTAGCATATTAGGGTTAACCCAGTCAATGTCTCAAACCCCAGTCCCAGCCTACTACAAGTTGAATTACTTTTCTATTAATACATGGAATTTTTATTTAAAACATATTACAATGTATTTTTGCTAAATATGTATGAAGATTTTTAAGTGTTACCTGGGACATGAATGCTGCTTGGTGGTGAAGCATTTCTAACATAATATACTTGTACTTGCTTGTACTTACTTGTACTGGCTTGTACTGGCAAGCCTTGCAAACCGTGGATCAGATGCTTCACACCAAGCCTTTCCAATTTTAACCCCGGCATGGCCAATATTGATTTCCATGTATATATGTTTGACAATGCCTTATAAGGCCAGCGTGATTTCTCCTCTGAATGTCCCCCAAACCGTGATGGTTTACATGCTTACTTTCACATGATAGAACATTTATTTAGTTTATTGGGGTTTGACATTTCTTAACCACCGACTCAACCACAGAGGGCCAATGAATAACGATCAACGAGATTGCATTATTTAATTTTTTCATCCGTATACATTTCTATTTTCCTCCCACGTGTAATTGGAGATACATCAGCAGTCAGGATTTGTTGCTTCTCCAAATGGGCGAAATTCTATTTTAGCAAAGAAAACACCATACCTTGATCACTGCGTGACAAGTCACTTTCATTGTTTTATTTCTTTTTAAACACCATGTGGTAACTATTCGCTGAGTGAGGGTATTAATTCCTGTGTTGGGTAATTGCTTGTGATAATGGATGCCATGACTCCTGCGTGTGTCCTGATGCAACACTTGGTGCCAGTAGAGTTTGACGTTGGGGTCTACGTTAATTGTAGATAATAAAACCAGCAAGCCTCCGTAATCTGGGCAGTCATACCGTCAAGTCAAAGCAGTGTAAATAAGGAACAGAATACGGTTTTTCCCCTATTGTAGAATATCACGAGAATTATTTCACCCTTAATGAGTTTTAGTATTGTACAAGAACATCAACTAGTAATAAATTCATGGCAAAATAGTACTTTATAAGTATTATTTAATTAAACATGTACACAGGTAATCCCAGGCTTATATATAGTTAATGTTTTTAAGGATGTTTTTGCAGTATAACAGTTCTGGGTCAAACTACACTACTTTCATAAAAACATTATGAGATCACACTATTCTAGCTATTTTTAAAGTTGTAACAAACTTTAGCAATGCCTTTGTTGAAAAGACGACAACCAACAAACATTGACGATTTAATAACAGTACACAGAGTTTGTTTACAATTCCATGTTCAGGGCTTCATGTCATTTGTACTGTATCAAGTCATGGATGGAATCATTCATTTCTCACTGCCTCTTCTTGTTAGAAACATCAAAGATAGATATATGCATGTGTAACTTTATAAGGATAATATATTATAGGTATATGGTCAAATCATATAGTGAGCTACATCATTCATTAACCAATGAACTAATATTTTCACTTGACAGAATGCTAGTTTCATATTTTGAATGTGATATTTGTTCTTCCTATTGTAAACATACCCAAATATTGATGTACCCTTTTGATGTATTTGATGATACAAATTTACAATTGTTATTTGTTTCAAAATTCCTTGCAATACTATTGTTAAACAGCTAGGAATGTAATACATAAGCAATTATTTGTGATTTGTGTATACTTTGTCTAGCAAAACAGTTAAAGTTATTCATTTTACCCACCCCGTTGTTTGTGTATATGAACCATTGATTTAATGTTACTAATTAATTACATAATTGTTAATTATGATTAATTTCCAACTTTTTCAATATTTGCACTCATCTATATTATGGCTTTCCTATTCACATCGATCATCTCTACATGTGATCATGAGTTTATGTCTGAATGATTGCACCTGCAAGGTGTACCGGTACTAACAACCCTGTGGTACATTGGATTTGAACCCAGACACTAACAACCCTGTCCAACTGTACATTGGATTTGAACCCAGACACGGGCCAGTGTGAGCTGGCATCACCCTGGTTCAGTGTGCCTAACTGTCTGTGTCTTGAACGCCGCGCGCTGCTCGGAGAGTTCCATCGTGAGTAGTAGACCAATGTATCATCATTACATAGAGGTCCAGATAGTCTGACCACCAGTCACCATGTAGTCATTGAAATTCATATATTATTCAAGTAATGAACAGCGAATAATAATCAAGCTTGAATAACATTTTAAAGAACATTTGTTATTTACTGTGTAAACTAAGCTTTAAATGTCAACTTACAAAATTGTAATCATATCGATCATATTATTTATCTCCCATGTAAGATAGTTGTTATATGGAAATTGTAATTTACGAAATTTTACACCAGCATAATCTTCTGTCTCTATCTGCTGTCTCTATCTGCTGTCTCTCTCTCTATCCTCTGTCTCTTTCCACCAATGTGCTAAACGTAATAGTATGGTTACTATGACGACACAGCTCAAACATTGCATGTAAATACTACATTTACTCATTTTACTCGATAAAATGCCACAATTTCTTTTTACCACAAATTTTCTCACTTACGGTATTTACTTTCTGCTTTTGACTTTTTTGCTTTATTCATTATTCGGCTCATGAATGTTTATTGAATGCAATTTGAGAATAGCCCCTTGGTTCAATTTCAGTCAGGAAATAGGAAATATGCTGTGAATATTATTCCTAGTTCCTACGTTTCATTAATTGAATATATATTTTTTTCCAATAATAATCTGACATGAAATCAGATAATGTAAATATAGTTACACAGTTACGACCATAGTTACATTATAGAACAGTCCATTACAAACCTGGTAATCTGTACCTATACCGTTGTCTCTGTAATCTGGTAACTTGGTAACCTGATATAATTAATCATGCGTAGTGAGCTGATATGCGTAATTGAAAGGGCAGAGGTCTAATGTTGTGGCAATAGTATTTATTAGTTGTAACCTTGATGCTATAAGGATATGGAACATCTGTAAAGTTATGGAACTGTTTGTTTGTCATTTTGATATATATTCTGTGTGTTGTTATATCAATACTGTTTACTTATCTCCATTGGATGGTGTCATTTATTTTAGTCATATTTATGGAAAAAATTAAGAATTCTTCTTGCTGGTTATCAATATATCCAAGTGTCTTTCTATATGAGTAACTGCTAACATATGCACTCCTACATATGAATACGAAATATATCTGTGCATATATCTTTTTAGCAATGCTATTCATGAGGACAACTCCCACTGTTGCCATCCACAGTGAAAAAGTCTATAGTTGATCTGTGCAGTGGTTATGTCATCAATGATAGAAATGGTGAACTTGTTCCATGGGATTGATCATCGCGGACACACAAAGAATCGATGTATGTATTCAACTGCTTGTATAGTGTGTGACACCAGATAAAGCTGCGTATCGGAGAAATGAGATTTGATTATTATCGTTGGCTATTCTGTGTTGATTGTGTTTCACCGATACCACAGTTGTACAAGGAGCAGATGTTTACTTTACACCTACCGCTGTCTTTAGAAACCAAAGTAAATCTGATAAATAGTTGTAATTGAATATTGACTATGTGCTTAGTTCTTCATGTTTGAAAATAAATATCTTCATCACAAGTATTTCAGGACTTTTCTTTAACATTGCTCCGATGTACAAATATGTACTGACAGTTTGCGGGATGAAGATTATGTAATAGTTAGACTACGAGGTTTGTGGTTTAATCGTGTCAGTTAAACCACGGCACTAGCAATACAAAAGTAACACAGGTATGGTTTAAACTATTATAGTTAATGCTATGCATATGAGGGGTTTACTGTGCTGCAGAATCTATATAGTAGATTCTAGATGGAATCACTGCTATGCACAATGTACACTCGCTATATCCTACTTATAATGTACTCTGTAGATTTGTGAGTGTTATCCTCGCTCCTGGGTAGCATCAGAACTTTGATTAAACTTCTACTTTCATTAAATCATAATATGTGAGTGGTGTGGCATGTATATTATGACGTTAATATGGTGTCCCTACTCAATTGCCTGTTATTCTACACCCAGACTAAACATATCTGGAGAGCATTGCGATATTTTACTGCGCTTCCTACATTTTCACAGTCACCGAAAGACCAAACATTTTACTACACTTCATTTCTGACTATATTATTATTTTATAAATATTTGTTATTTCTTTTTATAAAGGAAACGCTACTCAGTGAACACGGTCAAAGTCATCTGTCACGACTACTGGCGCCATTTATGTGCGAGTCGTTGCTAATTAATAAATATTAATAAAAAAAAATAAAATGTTGATAACTAGCGAGACATAAGTAACTGGTTGTATAAATGCATTTATGTTCAGGTAAAACCGTGCTAGACGTCACCACTATCTCGGTAAACCATCTGTGATATTATGCCTTTACTACATGCAACTGCGATCCAGGAAGTGTAGTATAATCATGGCTGATTGCTTTGAACATGACGTAGGCCTATAGGCGACTAAACTACTAAACAACATACTGGTCGGTACACTCGTAGTCCCTTTTGTACATATTGTACCACTATTACTCAATTATTGAAGTAATGATTATACAGTATGTGTCTACTCTATAGAAAAACCGCACTACTGTTAAACCCCCTTGTATGTATCCTGTCTCTATGTCAAATTGTTTGATATGATTGGTTTACATTATCTCGATGATATCGTGTGTATCCCGCTTGAGAAGATGAGAGGAACATACCTTTCTCGGTAGGAATATAAAATATAATACATTTTTTTTTTAAACAGCTATTTATCTACCCCGCTCTGTGCTCAATGCAGTGTCGCTCCCCGCGCTCCTTTATAATTGTACGATAACATTGAAGCATGTCGGCAAGATACATTCGTTACAAATAGCAGTATCACTCTGAGCATATAGCGTCTTTGTATGCGTTTGCGTATAGATGTATTCCCCCCCCTCCCCACGCATAACATTACATACCGTTCGTGATTCTGCTACAATTTATAATGTGGCTATTTTTTTTAATGGTGGCGTTGATATTTATTAAACTGTTAATTATTGGTTTGTTTGGATTGTGCATTTTATACTATTGAAATATATATATACCAAACATAGCTCTGGTGACAAGGTACACGGAAGCAGCCGTAATAACTGTAAAGCTCGCTACACGATTGCATAATCATTTAATCTCAGTAGAGTTATTTAAAGTCAGACAGAGGTATTCTGGAAAGACCTATTCTTAGCACCGTGGCTTATATTACTTTTCTAATTTGGCACTGCCAATACATGTACTTTAAATTCCGATCTACAAAATCACCAGTAGCTACTGCCGTGGGCGAGGTATATAGTAGGGATTCGGTTGGTTGGCACTGATGGAAAGATTCCGAATTGCGCTCGCTGGATTAGCCTACACTGCACAGGAAATAACATGCATGCTGCTTTAAAGTGTCCCAGAGTGATCGGTAATGGAAGGACATCCGCATTACCATATTTACTTTATTTTACTACCAATATAATGTAACGATTACCTGACAGTGGAGTACAGAACCAGGCGATGCTCGCAACTTTACAACATTACAGATGTGGCGGTTTTTTTTCTACTGTCTGCGCTATACTGACAAGCCATGATGCAAGAGAACGAATCTTGAAAGTGGCTCGATCAAAACCCCAAAACAAATAATTAAACAACATGGAAGGAACTTGGCGAGGAATCTTGCTGTTGTTGTTGCTTATCAAATATTTGATTGTGACCTAGAACATACGATGTAGATGTGCCCGGTTGATCTGCGTGAAACTGACAGGAAGTGCTTACCTTACTTCCGGTTTTCATTAGATAATGAGTGTTATAGGGCTAGCACTGAAACAGCATTACATAGTATAGATGATATGCCATGCATAGAGTCGCCGTCCCGTCTCGTGGTTTGTAGAGAGAGAGAGAGAGAGAGGACACTATTCATTTCGAATCATATGAATCCAGCCAGCATCGCAGCGGTGGCCGTGCATTGATTGCAAACCCGCCATACGTTCCTAGCCCCAGTTGATTGAATATATGTATTAGATACAGCAGAATACATGTATTGGATACAGCAGAATACACCAGAATACATGTATCAAATACACCAAAATACATGTATCAAATACACCAGAATACATGTATTATGTATCAAATACACCAGAATACATGTATCAAATACAGCAGGCCAACACCACAGCACAGCATGAAGATCTGAGCAAGTCATTTGTGTAAATTGCTTCACGGAGATCCAGTATCGCCTAGCACTGATTGTGGCGTCCATCGACCAATCTTGTAATAACTCTTATAAAAGATCATTGATATGGCCACCATCCGGTAGAAAGCAATGCACGATGTCGATCTAACCATGGGCAGGTGCGTTAGTACACACGGTAGAAGAAGAATGATTTAAAGATACGAGATCACCTTCCTCACAGTGCGCAGAGAGTGTCACCAGAAACATAAGAACATGAAGCCTAACTTTCATTGTTGTTGTTGCCATTCTTTCTTTTTGCATAGAGCGTGAATGTCCGTAAGCTTACTTTACAAGCAAAACTGTATTCTCGGTTTTAACGATCGTACACGTTTCTCCAATTTGACTTAAAATATCCATAAGTTAATTACCGTTAGTTACATGCTCGTGTGCAAGGGCAGTTTGATAGTTACTCTGCGGGGATGTGGTGCACAATGTGATAGAAATGTACTTAATATTTGGTGTATTTGCTGATCGTAAGAATCTTCCGGCCATGTATTTTACCATCTGATTGACGCTCGAGGCGTTGATTGTTTGATACTCGTACTTTTGAGGATCCTGTTCAGTGACAAAGATGGAAGTGGTCTGACGAACGGAAAATACAATATGCAATAAACTCACTGGAGACGAAATTATTACATTGGTAACTTTATTAGTTGGCCCTATTGCTTGTTGACAGCGAACCTACACCACGCGTTAATGGGTTGAAATATCAAATTGGGTGATCGATCTGGTCTCCATGGCAGGGCGTGGATTTAGATCTTGACAAGGAGCTGTGGTGATATTGGTCTTTTCACCTCACTATCACCGGCTTAGTGAAAGGCGGCGCTCATTTGCAGCAAAAATAAATTACTAATAGAAATAGTAGTTATGAGAAGTTCATTTCCTGGGCAATCACTGTTTGTTTGTGGACAGTGTTGTGGACAGTGTTGTGGACAGAGTTGTGGACAGTGTTGGGGATACACTAGGCTCCTCTGAAGGCCATGCTGCTGGTCGTATAGGGCAGGGCATCAGCCCATCGCGAGTGGCATCCAGCTTTTACCAAGAACCAATGAGCAACGGTCTACAACAATACCCACATGTTTACTATGATGAAAACCAAACATAGCCTGCTCGTACTTGTTGTGAACAAAGAGCGTAGATAATGCATGCTTTGATATTCTGTACCACACTCGGTAACATGCAAATCATTAGGCCTACTCCATACACGTCACGTCACGTCACGTCACTAGCTATACGTGTGATTATATCAGAATAAAATTCAGTTTTGTTCTCTTCTCTTCTGATAAGAAATGTCACGGACAAGAAGTCACCCACTGATGGTCGCTACACAAGATTACGTTGATTTCCATCTTTATGGTAAATCAAAGGAATATTCCCTCCCCTGTATATAATTATGGGTGCTTATACTACAGTTTGTCACCAGAAGATGCCAGAGTTATGACCTGCTTACCATTCCCTGGTCAATACTTCCGCCAATCCCCAATGAGAACTTCCCTCTAACGTCAGACACCACACAACTGAATGCAAGTTTACGATATGGTCGTTGGATTAAAATGGTATTCTGGTCAGAAGCAGAAAGAAACGGTCGTTCCCATGGAAATGGTTATATCGCGCAGGTCCTGCTTTCAACTCAGATTAAGAATGACATTTTCATTTCCTTTGTAATTCAGAAAACACTAATTTCCCCACATAAAAATCGCGAATGATTGATTGAAATCCGATTATAGTAAAGTAACAATTATATGTATTCATGTGTGTTGGTGAGATGGAAAGCTACAAGTACAAGTACAATGTATGCGTGTGCATAACACGGGCCGGATAGCACACGTTATTGAATACGGCATCCACTTCAATTACTAGTATGTCCTAGTACTGACTGGATTATATTGCAGTCGTTAGTTTGCTATTAACGCCGTCTAGGATGAGCACGGGTAAAACATATGTTTCTAAAACCAGTAACTATATTCTTAATTGGAAATAATATATTTCATATATTTATAAATTGTGTAGGTTTTCTCTATACCGTATGCTAGTTGCATTGCACTATATGTTATTATCTATAAGTTGCGACGTGAGATGTTTGCAGGCATTGGTTCGCGGTCACTATAACTGAGTTGCCGGGTTGTACAGTCACACGTAGTTATCGTGGGCTCTCCTCCCAGTGTCAGGCATTGCAACGGATAGAAGCCGCACTGTGTATGCATTATACGGAAGCGATTGTGTCCCAAACTACTAGATCAGTCTAGATTACCTTCAGCCAGGGCTTAGACATTGATCGAATAGTACGTGGAATTGGGTCCTTACATTCACGCTCTAGATCCATTGCTAAAACCATTCCCATCTAGATCCATTGCTAAGACCATCCCAATCTAGATCCATTACTAAAACCATTCCCATCTAGATCAATTTATAAAACCATTCTAATCTAGATCCATTGCTAAAACCATTCCCATCTAGATCCATTGCTAAAATAATTCCAATCTAGATCCATTCCTAAAACCATCCCCATCTAGATCCATTTCTAAAACCATTCCCATCTAGAGCCATTGCTAAAAACATTCCCATCTAGATCCATTGCTAAAACCATTACCAATTTGGATTCATTGCTAAAACCGTTTCGGATCTAGATCCATAGCTAAAACCATTTCCAATCTCGATCCATTGATAGCATCTCCAATCTAGATCCATGGCTAAAACCATTTCCAATTTAGACCCATGGGCATAAACATATCCAATCTAGATCCATTGATATAAATATCTTCACTCATTGAAAGGTTGATTAGACATCCGCTCTTTGGTACTTGCTTTACACACAGTCGCTATGATGTCTCCCAATACCCTACACTGATGTCTCCCTGTACCATGCACGTGGGAGAAGATCTTGTCATTAGCTCCTACATGAAAAGGGCAAGTGTATGTGACGCGCACCGGAGGCTACGCTAGTATTCCACTAGTACCACTTGCATAAACCTTTCTTAGTCTAAGACGTTACAGTTCTATTGATAAATCATATGGATCATGCCATTAAATGATATATAGTGGTTACAAACTTTTAACGTGGTTCCAATTTGTAATGTAGTTACAAACTTGTAGTGTATGAGTGCCGAGTGGTGCCATCTACAGAGGTCAAGACATCGACACTAGCTTACAAGGCAAGTATCAATAAGCATGGGCCTATCACAGGATGTATCTGCGCCAGTATTGTGCTACACAGTGGCGCGTGGAGTTTGTTGTCTCCTCTGTGTCCTTGGTTCGCCTCCTCCTCCTCCTTTAATCTCACTCCTCCCGAACCCCAATGCTTACAATTCCCACTGCAGATCCACGTATAGATGTGACGCCAGTAGTCTTGTATTAGGGGCATGTCGTCAACATCTAGTCTTTAAATGTATATGCTTCACAGCGAAAGGATATTAAACAACACGCCAATGTCAATGTATCCTTGTTAGCATTCAGATGGAGTTAGCGAACAGATTATGTTCTTTTAACTAAAAAACTGTAGAATTATCTCTTCTTGTTCAACTCATTGATAAGAATACAACCCAAGCGCCACTTCTTTTGCTATGGAGTTTAACATTCACATCGTAACATTCACATCGTAACACCATCGTTCCTGGTAACAATACGCGGATTTAGTAATTTGGACAACATTCTTACAACCCTTTTCTGAATAATAAACTGGGTTACATTTATATTTAAATCAAATCAACCAATTCCGAAGTTGGTGAAAAGGGAAACTGTTTGAGCTAAGTCACGTGTCTTGTTTTTGGCGATTATGTTTTTTAGCCCGCAGTGCTGATGTTGGGTAGAAACGGGAACGAATGCACATCCTGCAGTTATCAATGCTCAGTTCTGTGATACTATACTAGTATACGGATCTAGATACATCGCTGACTGCAGGCTAGGCCACAGCTACTAATCTCTGTCTGTTTTACTCCCTGTGCTCATGATATCATCTAGAAACAGATCAATAAGGGGATTATGAGTTGTCGTCACGCGAAGCTATAAGTAATCCAATTACCAGTTGTACTTATCTCAATGACTGGTTGCCTGGTATTGGCTGTACCAACTGACTGGTACTCCAGGAAATAGACTCAGTCTAAGTACGCGCATAGGGCTGCTTCAGCACATGAATTGGTATGTCCTTCATAGTAATTATGGGGTGTCCTTCATAGTAATTAGTGTGTCCTTCAGAGCAATTAGTTAGGAAAATAATGTTATTAATAATTACGTGAGGAGCGACCTCACGCAGCTCGTCCTTGAGTAACATAATTACAAGTCCTCATTATAACACGCATGTCCTCATTATATCATGTCCTGGTTATAATCACTGGCTTCTAGCATACGTGACATGTACTTGCTTCATCACCCATTACAGGGACATCATTTAGTTTTGTTCTACGTCACTTCCTGTAGTTTGCTCCTGAATATTCTGTTCGTAATCTGTTTGTTAAAAATACCATCATGCGATACCATCATACACTAGTATTTGCACCTGTGTATAAATAAGACATACAAAACAAATAATACATTTTATTTTCAGAGATAACTTATTCTGCACATTGTTTGTACATAATTAGTAATATCGCTATTTACACTGTCGAAGACAACCATGAACAACAACACATTACTAAACACGTGACTGCTGACCCTTGCTGTGTGACACGTAGTACTTAACTCTAATGTAACTGTCTCCAACCGTACCCATACCTTGGCCTACATCCAGTCTAGTGCTGGAGTTAAAGGTACTCTTGGCCTACATCCAGTCTAGTGCTGGAGTTAAAGGTACTCTAGAGTTATACATTGCTATATATCGGCTGTCTGACCAGCTAATGATACTAGCAGTCGAGTATAATATGATGTGATTGCATGCATAGGTCTACTATAGAATCCCCTAGTAATGTGCTTTTAGGTGAAGTGCCCGTATGTTGACAATAGCTTACGTCTTCGCCGTATCGTGGTCACGCCGCATGTATGTACACACGTGTGCGCATACACATATGCACGCACACGTACACACACACACACACACACACACACACACACACATACACACACACACAAGTAAACACACACACACACTCTCTCTCTCTCTCTCTCACACACATTCACACACACA
>JAUTBZ010126084.1:0-15065 GCA_032361785.1 Lepetodrilus galriftensis | reverse complement strand
AGTGAATGTACTTTACAGTTATAGCTAAGAACTAGTCCAAAACAACCATAAATATCTGTGATATTATGCCTTTAAATCTTCTTGAAGTTGATTGTCAAAGTTTATTTTATAAAAGAATAAAACAAATCTAAATGAAATTGCCACCCAATGTCTTTGACAAGGACTATAAATATATCTGCAAATAGAAGTATATTTTGGGGAATGTATAAACAGATGGTGATCAGTTAATGATAATTTTGCAAAGGTTGAGATTACAATTCTCGTTTATTCATTTCTTTAAATAAGTACAGTATAGGGCCTACTACCAGACTACTAGATTTGGGTTGCAAAGTGTATCTCATAATTCCACAGATACCTATTTTTATAGATATTGTTAGTCCCTTATCAAGGATATTTCATGGCAAAGTCTTTATTTTTTAATAGATTTATTTATAAAATATCAAAACAAATTGCTGACACAAAACAAATTGCCACAAAATTCCATACCTCATCCACAAAATGTATCTCATAATTCCACAGACACCTAGGCTTCAAATTAGTAACGAAATAATCAACTTTAACTACCACTGAAATGTAACCCTAATGACAGAAACAATGTAATCATCTGTTGATGTAATATTTCAGCCATGTGTGGCAGTGGGCAATGTAGGACAACTGGCGGCAGATCTGCTGATTGCCACTCTGGGTATGAAGAGAGTGGGCGCCATCTACCACCAGAGTGTCCTGCCAGTGGTCAGCGATGACCCGTTCTCTGACCTCCACACCACCAACTGCCGACTAACAACCAGCTGTGAAGGTGTGTCTCGGTCACCTTCTCCATGGCTTATTTTTTCTTTTTTCTTAGATTTAGTTTTTTTATCAAATGGCAATTCTTCATCCAGAATACTTGTTGGATCATAATATAGCCACTGTCATTTTACTTGACTGGCTGAATTTTAATTATTATTTTTTAATGTACTACAGTAGATAGTATACTAGATAACAATTCATTCTTCATCCAGAATAATCTCAACTTTCGGATCATAAGCAGTAAAACAACAAAAAGATATTTAATTATCATCATCATAATTTTTCTTTTGTTTTAATTAAATCTCTCTATTGTTTCAATACTTTAAAACATTTACAGGTTTAACAATGATATATATTTTTTAATATCTGTGACATTCATTTCATCTCCATTTTTCAGTCTATGAAGATGCTGAAAACAAATTGGTTGTGCTACAACAACGATCCCCATTTGTAAAGGTATGTTATTACGTTACCGGTATTAGTAGCAGAGCTATTATCTCATACGCACAAAGACATGCATTAACCCTCGTAGGATGGAGTTTGAAAGATTACACTAACTCAGTAGGAGGTCCTTGTGCATGTTGTGTATTAATACTATTAAAGTGGCCCCCAAAAAAATCAATATACATGTACATAAAATAACAAACTGTCTAAGAAAAAAATATCCTAGTTCATATCCTAAATATGACAGAATGAATAGTTTACCTTTCTTGACGAGATAAACAAATAATTTTTTATTTTTTATTATTACTCAATAAACATCAAGGGAGATAAGATTTCTTTTCGTTATGATATAACAGATAAAAAGTGGTTGCCAATGTAAATTCTTTGTCTCTCAGGACTTATTGTTTTTCTGCATGTAGGGCAAGAAGAGATTGTACAGTTCCTGGTTGTGCGATTGGATCAAAGAACAGCACTTCAAACAGGTGGTCATTCTCAGCAGCAGCTACGCGGAGGAACGGCTGGATGCTCAGATACAAGGGTCAGTTCTGTACTGGGGAACAGCTCCTGAGGGATACCATACATTTCGCTGACAATTTCATGCTCAAATTGTGTATGAACATTGAACGAAACTTTCTGAGTTGAACATAAAAGTGTACTCGGAAAAGTTTCATAACCTGGTGACCCCTTTCTGCATTTCATGAAAAGTTGGTCAGGATCTAAATTGAGGTTGTCGTCATTTGCTGCTGAAGATAAAGATAAATAGGGATGACTATCACACGCTCATCGCAGTACAAATTGTATATATTGAATAATTCACACGCTCATCGCAGTATAAATTGCTTAAATTGTTTTTGTCTCCATTAACTGGCATTGCTACCTTTAGCATAATCCATACTTATTGCAATTCACAGGTCCCAGTTCAGATTTTTAGCATCGGAGGCTATGAACAAGCGTTGTGGCGAGCAGCTGCGAACACATCTCAGCTGGTCAGAGTTGGAGAAGAGGGCCCCGCCTCCAGGACTAAGTATGGACGCTGATCCCGGGAGTGTGTACATGCCAGGGAGTGGCATTGCCAAACAGATATACCAATCGATGTGAGTTCCATATTCAGGAATAATTTCCCTTTTTTGTCTAGAACGTTTTCAAATTATCCAGAAAATATTTATGATACAATACATGAAAAATATTTCTATTTTTCTTATTTTTCTTATTTTGCAAAACATTGAATTTCTACTAATATTTAGGTTATCTTTCATATTGTGATAAATACTGATCAAGGGGCCTATTCTCGAAACATTCTTACAAACTTCTTAGCCTAAGAACAGTTCGTAGCCATACTATAAGTATCCCTGGCCCTGAGATTACGATCGTTACAAATGGGTGAAAGATTCCCGCAGCGATGTTATGCTCCATATATTTACTCACTCACCGAGACTACGAATCTTTTATGAGTACAATTTCATGCTCAATTGAAAGTTTTGTTCATAAATCTCCATATGAAATCTGAGCTTGAGCATGAAAAGTTTTATAATTTCGGGCCAGGTTAAGGGGTTACTGTCTCGATCCTTGTTTTGTATCAATTTCATTAAATTACTTGACGGCCTGACCCTCTTCTGTTCAGAGAGCCGGACACGTCAGTGTTGGTGTTACTCATGTTCTGCTCGGAAGGGGACAATGCCCAAGATGCCGTCGCACTGATTTCACAGCTGAACAGTTGGTTGTCAGTAAAGGTACATCAAAGAATTTGTAATCTGAAATGAGAGGCATTTCATTATCCACTGTTTCTATGAATGATAATCAAAAAGTGGCAGTTACATGCCATCAGTATTTTAACTATTCAACTCAACAAGTAATAGTAGAGGGTAAAAAATAATATATTTTCAAAAGTAATGCAATATTGGTGCTTGCATGTTTATTGCAACATTAGTGTTACAGATGTTGCAGGTTTCCTCATGCCATAAACTCTCAGTGATTTGAAGCAACAACTTGCATCGGTAATAAAAGTTGTTGCTACAAATCGCACCATGAGTCCACCATAACTGAAAAGCCATGATACAAGTGAAAGAATCTTGAAAACACCTCAATTACATTTTCTTTTTATATGATGCAATATTTGTTCAGAATTTTTATCTCTCAGTTCCAGACAAAACAAGACAACAAAGAACCATGGGTGATTCCGTCGTCATGGCGACTGGTATTTGGCACTCGTGCTGATCAAACACTTTTCCACTGAAAGTTCAGAAAGCAACAGGCATCCCTGAATGCAGACAACCATGCATGTAAATGTGTCAGTCTTCAAGACATGGAAATCGAAGACGACATTCACCGATTCTTTTCTCAGTGGAAAAATTGGTTGCTGAATTGGTGTTGAGCTATATGATGGAACTTTCAGGCCATCTTCAACTACTATCCTTGAAGGAAATGGACCTGTGTGAATAATCTACCTGGCAATATTGAATTGTAATATGTTCACACTATTGTAAATAAATTGGATCTGAATAGAATTTTACTTGAGATGTTGTTTTTCAATTATAAATATCTAGGTAAGATAAATGTGTATTTGCATCAATTTTGCCTAGTTCTTGACACTTGAGAATATGGACCATTCTTTCTTGGATTACTCTCGTGAAAATAGTCAACCATTGTGATTCTTGAATTCACATCCTCCTAGTATTATATAACTTCCAAGTTACCCAGTAGTATAGTACAGGTAGTTAAAAATTCAACTTATCAAAACGTGATATTCTTATCAAGGATCAATTGGCTGTTCAATATAAAATGAAAAGGAGGAAGTTGACACAAATATATATGTATAAAATATTTTATTGTATTTTATTCACAAATGACAACAATGTTGGTAAGACAGAAAGAAAGACAGACAAGATGCAGCAGAAGAGTCAGAGAAAAGACGGGCAGATTATGTGATGTGGTTAACATGACGCCAACGACAGGCTATATTATTTATAATATACATAGCAGTATTGCAATGGTACCATGATTCATTTCTATTACGAAATGAACCTACTGTCAACTGCAACATGCAGGAAATTCTATGCGAGAAACCAGATTGCACAGACCGGTAATGATGTTAAGGGTCTGTGATTTTAACAAGTGCAAGCCTATCGCTGTACAAGTCATAAACAGGCGGATTCGTACTAAAATATTCCATGATTTTGCCCTTAGAATGATGGCCGAATTACATCGCACAGTACTACATCATGAGAAAGATGAAGCAGGAACATCAGACGATCACAAATATATCTAAAAGATTGCCTTTGTGATTCAATGCTGTAAAAGTGGACAATATTAAAACCTCTAGTTAAAATAATGATATGACTTTGTACATCATGTACATAATAATAAAACTAATATCAGCTTGTATATATAACCCAACTATCTACATTGACAAAGAGAAATGGCAAAGAAATGGAAACTGGTATAGATACAAGTTCAAATATAGCATGAAATGGAAACTGGTATAGATACAAGTTCAAATATAGCATGTGTGACAGCAGTATTTTACATTTATAATTACAAACATCCGTAGCAAACTAACTGGTTCCATTTCATGCACAAATACATCTTTATATTTACAGAATATTAACATAAATTAAAATTGAATTTGTAAAGACTTGTCTATTAAAAATCCTGAATCAAGCAGGTAATAATTAAAATCGGGTACCCTTTCACCAAGCTCTCGTATGCAGTAGGAGACCATCGCGTTTTCATATTGGTCAGCGTGTCGTGGGGGATACGAGAGCTTTATGACGGGCCACCCTGAACTTGTCCTTGTCAAAGGTAAATGGAAGCAACATATTTTTTTCTCCATTTTTAAAAAGAATTATATATTTTTATGAAAATATTGGTAGCCAAATGGCATGTTCTACCAACGGTGATAACTAATGTTTGCACTAACTGACTTGATGCTGCATTAGGGACAATATCATGTGCTCATGAAAGAATGAATGAATATGTGATAACACTCATGAAGGAGCAATATCGTTGGCCCTATTACAGATTTGATAGATAATCAGAAAACTTGTTTCATATACTAGTAATCTCAGAAGTTACATTAGTGATTTATTGACAGTGTCATTGACACTATAAACAATAGTGATCAGTTGACAGCTTGCATAAAGACAGATAACTACATATTCCACTTTCATCATTGATAACGGACGTGTCGTTCTAGAGTTGAAGTGGGAAACAATGTAAACATTAGTGGGAGTGTTACTGCTGGTAGACAATATTGTAAATGGTAATTCGCCAATTCGGTATCATATTTTGCAGCTGTGAGAAAGATGGTGTTCTTGGTTACTATTACAGAGGCTTGCATAAATAGAAAATACACAATAGTAATCCTATCATCACCAGCACAGCTTGATCACTGGTGGTAGTTCTCGTATCAATAAAATATCACTGAGAATCACTGATTCTGGCTTAGTCAGAGGTAGTCAACTGGTGACAAACTGGCCGAGAATTGCAGCAATTCTAGCTATCCGGAGGCGTCTCACTGGCGACAAACTGGCTGAGAATTGCAGTGATTCTGGCTTAGTCAGAGGTAATCTTTTATCCGGAGTCGTCTGACTTGCGACAAACTCTGTCTGAGAAATGCTGCAATTCCGACTTAGTCAGGGGTCATCCAATGTTCCCAGCCTTCTCACTGGCGGCGGATTCTGGCTGAGAAACGTGGCGATTCCGGCTTAGTCAGAGGCTTCTCGCTGGACTGAAACTGCACGGTCTTGAACTTCTTGACGGGGTGACACTTGAAGTTCATCTCGGCTCGGAGTTTGGCAATGGCAGCGTTCTCTTCCTCCAGCTTCTCCTGTTCTCTCATGTGGTTGATCTCGGCCAGTTCCGCCTCCCGGGCCTTCTTCCTCAGCTCGTAGTAGTCCCGGTTCACTGCACGCCGCTCAGTGTTCAGCACAAGATCACTTACATCTAAAACAGAAACAGGGTTAGAAGTTCAACATTTTTCAGCACCAACTCATGTTTTCTTCACAAATCCCCACATAAAATTTGAGGTTGTGCATGAAATTGTACTCACAATGTTTCAAAAGGCCAGGGTTAGGCCAAAAGCTCACAAGTAAAATTATCACCAAGACTTTCACTGTACGACAACTTGTTTTTGTTTTTGACCCTCTACAATCCATTTTAGGAGTCAGTTGCTGGTTTTGCGCATTAGGGTGAACACTGATGTTCTAGAGGCTGATAAAACGTAGCCTGATAAAATTCCTGATTTGTTGTTTGATCAATTTTACATGACAGCTTGTTTCCATGTCGGTCATAACAAAATCTTAGCATGTTATTTTGGAACGAATAGCGAAAATTCTATTTGAATGTTTGTTTGCAAGTATTCTGTTAACTGACCTGTGAGTGCTCGTGTTGACCTCAGTGGTATGAATGGCTTAGCATCCAGCACGCTAACTGGATTTGCTTTGAATTCTGCTGCAGTTTTCTGGGCCGCCAACTCTTCCTCAACCTAACAAGACAGGAAAAACAAGAGATGCAAACCAACAATTGCTTATTATCATTGATATTTGGTTTAATTAGTCATATAATGATCCGCAACAAAAGAAGGGATATGTTCAACAAAATAAATGAGAAACTATCATAGATAACATTTTATTTTTTAAATTGAGGTTTAGAAAGTAGAGCCACATTAGATAGATACATGGACACTATCAAACTATGCCGACATATGCGCGAATGCATGCCATATTTATCAGTTAGGCCGAATGCACATATCAAAACACATAACAGAACATGGTCTCTTAAACCATGTGTGCAAGAAATACATTTATTCAACATACGTGGTGGATTTCTACTGTGTATTAACGATAGCATAATTCTACGATTGTGACATCGTCACCAGACAATGACTTTAACAACATGACTTGACGTCATAGGCGGACGAATGCTCATCAGTGGACTGTGGTCGTCTCTCTAATTTAAATCAAGTCGTTTTTCAGTAGTTTATCATGATTTATTTCAATAAAATGATTATGTTGAATAATTAGAATAACCCACTCGATACGAGTGATTATGGAATACGGTATATGTCCCTCGTGAAATTAATGTTCAATGTTCACTCTGCACATATTTTCCGTAATCACTCGTATCTAGTGGGATATTCTCTAATTATACAACCGTGACACAAATGCACAACTGTGATGACTGGCTAAGTATAGAAACCTTGACACTCCACTCCTGAGACTTCTTCTTTCCTCTGATGTCGCTCTGCAGAACAAACGGCTCCGGCTTGGTGTTGTGTCTGGAGTGTCGCTCTGGTAACACCGGGTCCAGATTCGGAAGAGGATTGGCTCGGAATTCTCGGGCCTGAATATGAATGTCAACTTATAGAATTAGCAACAGCATATAGCAATAAGCAATAAGCAATATAAAACAAGCCGTTTTTACGAAGATGTTTTATATTATATACATTTGTAAAGTCATTAAATGATATTAGGCAATAATATTATATATATTTAAACAAATATATTAGGCAATAATATTTTATATATTTAAACAAATTCATTTCTTGATGTTCACCGGTGGCAGATATACATTTGAAGGGACAAAAATTCATATAGATCGATAATCAAACTATGTATGGTCCCCAGGGAGTTGTGAATGAGAACTAGGTGCACATGGATTTATTGACAGAAGTAATAATATCATAATCTGTACACATTGAGTCTCTTGGATAACAACGACACTACCGTATAACAAATAGACTTGTTATCAGGCATGGCAACACTCGTAAATTCAACAGAAAATAATCCCAGAGTCGGGGGCCCGGCCATGTCCAGGGAAAATAAATCAACCCCCGGACAAATAAATTAGCAGAGTGCCATGCCTGTACTATTTATTATATACCTTCTGTTCTTCTTCCAAAAATCGTTTCCGCATCGCCTCCTGGGTTTCACGGGGGTTCCTGTAGCGTTGTTCGAAGCTGAAGGGTTCGGCCTTGGTGAACTTTGAGGAGAGTTTGGGCTGGAAGGGCACTCCCATGTGCGGCACGGGGTGTATACGTAGCTTACTTCTGTCCTCCTCCTGAAACACACACACACGGGGCCGCGTCCGTTTGATTCGCTTTCAATGCAAATTTGTTGCAGTAATTTATAAGAGGTGCTGGAGTACTGATATTTTTTTTTTTAATTATTGACTTACATGTCTAAAATTATATTACGATTTAAAATTGTAGTTGTTGCATACAGATGAAATATTCCCATTTCAAATCAAATCTAGTAATAATGGATATTAACCCTGATTACGAAACCTTTTGAGTATGATTAAGCTGTATTATATGGGGATTTGTGAACAAACTATTGGGCATTTGGCATGACATTTGGCATAAAGTTTTGTAATATCATGGCCTGCCCCACCACTAAGACATGCTTAAAGCGCTACATTATTACCATCTCCTCTGGCATTTCGACAGGCAACCGGACGCGATGTTTCAGTGCAAAAGCGGGTGACTGAGCTATGGTCGGTGGAATTGACTTCATAGGCTTCACTCCCTGCAAAGAATAAAGTGGGAAATTAAGCATTAAACTTACGACGAAGAGCAGTAACTACCATTGCTGAAAATTGATCAAAGAAATACATTATCTAACTTCATAACATTTCCAATATCTTAGATTTAAAGATTAATTATATTAGGAAGACATCATACCACTGTTTTCTCGAGGATGTCCTTGGGGATAGGCTGTGCGTGGAAGGTAAACTCCTCCTCTTCTGTGACGCGGTTAGCTTGTCTCTCTTTGATGCGCTTCTCCAGATGCAGAGTGAAGCCTTCTATTTCGGTGGCTGGCTTGGGCTCCGTCTTGGGAATCCCTGTCAGCTGACTCAGGATCCTCGTGTTCACCGGGCGGGCCTTGAACTGATGTCTACAGAGTACAAACACATCTTTCTTAATGTGTTACTAGTAAAACCAGGGAGTCTATTTGAAGTAGATGCTATGTGCCAACTGGCTCAGAACATTTTCGGCCGAATGCACATATCAAAACACATAACAGAACATGGTCTCTTAAACCATGTGTGCAAGAAATCCTTTATACAACATATGTGGTGGATTTCTACTGTGTATTGATAGCATAATCAACAGTGTGGATTACGCATAATTCAACGATTGTGACATTTTCAAATGTTATGAGGATTTTTACCATGAAATCGTACTCATTTTTAAATTATTTTCTTTTTAATAATGTCAAAATTGTTAACAGATACACTGTCACACACTTCTCACGCGTGAATCATTAGGTAGTACATATAGCATCACATTATAAAGAATGTATCAATACATATAATAGTTTGAAGGTACACACAAGTGATCATGGATGGACAAAACACTCAAAAGGATCAAGTTGTAAATAGGGTGTGAAAAGAGGTGTAATTTATTTTCGCAATCAGTAGGGCTTGGTCAGACATTCTACCAATGATGCCAGATTCCCTGGGTGAGATTTAAACTCAAGACCTTTAGTTCTGGTCTGACAATCTACCCCCAGCTGTGACATTGGCAAACACAGGACAGGACGACCAGATCTCAATCTCACTTACTTCTGTGCGTCTTCAAATTCCAAATCCTCGATTTCCTTCTGGCTGGTAACGTGGATTGGGCGGTGACGATTTCTTGCTTCCAGGCGTGGTGTTTTGGGTTTCGTAAGGTGAGGCGATACACCTCTCACTGGTTTGAGTTCATAGCTGGTACCTGAAACATTAGCAATGCCAAATGAGTGCGAGCAAACAAACTGCTAAATAATTGTGAGTAAACCGACAAAATACTCCCAAAAGTATCACTTATAGAAAGAAAGAATCCCATCTCAGCAAATCTAGAGTTGTCCAGTTGCTGAAATGATTAGAGATGGCTAAATATATAGATAATGTGCGATATTATCAATGGAAATGTTTAGTAATTCAGGCTTAGAAGTTAGTGCACAAATTTACAACTTTGAACAAGCCAACGTGCTAGTAAGTCAAATAAGAAGAGCAATTTCCCTAAAAAGATACTCGCCCATAACAAAAGAAGGTTGCCACGGGCCACCAGGCGAGTGGGAACTTCTAACCCTGTACAGTAATGATTATCGATATAAAACCATTGTGTGAACGCGTGTATGTGCTTTACCTCGAGGTCTACTCCGATATCGGTCGGGAGTTTTCTTGTGGAAGTCAACAATACTCTGAGCCACGGACTGGAACTTGTCTACTTGTGCAGGCTCCTTGTTGCTTTGTGAGAGTCTGAATGGCTGCATCTTGGTGAGGCTTCGAACAGGCTACAACACCACAAAATACAGTCACATATCGTACACTTCAAGGAGGCTACAACACCACAAAATACAGTCACATATCGTACACTTCAAGGAGGCTACAACACCAGGAAATACAGTCACATATCGTACATATCTATTTCAAATGTTTCCATCAAGAACTGTTGTGTACCTGCTTTACAGTAAAATCAGCTGTATCCTCACAGCATGTCAGTTTTAGAGCAGGAGAAAACTCACAATATCTGTAGCGCTGAATGTTGTCGTAAACCTGCGAGCATGGCTCATGGCTGGTACTGACAGTGAGTGAGTGAATATGAAGTTTGACGTCGCTGTGGGAATCTTTCACCCATTTGGGATGATTAAATGGTACTGACCAAGGATGATAGGGTACTGCATTGCCACTCAACAGACAGTGCATCCTATCAATATCACATCAGAAAGGTAACATTCACATACATTGATGCAGGACTCCCAGATATAAAATACACCCTAGCCCTAGGTATGTCACTCTGTACCTGTGACGTCGGTGTGTGATAAGATCGCAGAGATCTGGTAAATTCACTCTGACTCTCTTCGTGGGCAGGGTCCTTCGCTTTGACGCGTTCGTCCGTGCTGAACTTGAACTCCATGACCATTGTGGCCTCCTGTCTGCTGTGCACAGGGCCCAGGGCGGGGCCAGAGGTCATCTTGCTCCTCTTGTGTGACTCCTGGGCCTGTCGTCTCTTCCTGGCCAGCTCCTGTCTCATCTGAGCGATCTCCTCCAGCTGCTGGTCCTCAGAGCTCTTCACCTTGCCGGGCACCGACGACGTTAGCTGCCGTCTGCGCACACAAAAAAAGGCAGTTACATTTTTGTATTAATTTACTTCTTAACCCTCTCTCTGCTGGATTAGGCACAGGTAACGAGACACTGCTCTTTAGGGCATCTCCAGTGGCTTCCTGCATGGAGAGTTAATTGGGGTTTAGAGCCATTTTCAAGATTTGTTCACAGGCATATCAGCATTAAACCACGGAACAAGTAAGCGCTCTGATTGGTTGGATACTAGAATGTGTTAAAAATAGGTGGAGAAACTAAACATTGATACCCATGACATCTTCGAGTCCAATCCACCAGTATCCTACTTTAGTTCACTTTAAATAGACCATACCAATGCATGCACAAATGCGTGCCATATTTTTCAGTTACGCCGATTGCATGGTCGCCCAACTGTGCCGTTTCAGTTTTAGTCGACCTTTCCCAGTTTCTCTGCTTATACTACCACCTGCCCCAATTTCACATTAACAGACTGCCACTGCTAGTACTCACCTCATGAAAGCAGGGGCTACCGCAACGGTCAGCATGCGAGGCACCTTGGCGCTTGGGGCATCGACGTCGTCCACTTTGGTCTTCTTCTTGTCGACAGACGCAGCGCGCGTGGCGGAGTGAGTCCGCGTCCTCAGGATTCGCTCGGGACCCACACTCCTCGTGGAATTGCTCCGCTTCAGGGTCCGCCTTTCCGTTGTGTCGTTGACCAATTCCGCTTTCTTCCTGTCTGCGTCGCCAGTCCTCATGGAGTTGCTTCTCTTCAGAGTTCTTTTGAGGCCATCGGCACTGCCGTCGCGCGACGAACGGTCTTTCTTCTCCTCGGAGGTGGAGGTTCTCATGCGAGAGGTCTGTCTCATAGAGTTGCTCCTCTTCAGAGTTCTCGTGAGGCCATCAGCGCTGCCGTCACGTGACGAACCGTCTTTCTTCTTCTCGGAGGTGACGGTTCTCGTGGAAGAAGTCTGTCTCACGGAGTTGCTTCTCTTCAGAGTTCTCGTAAGGCGATCGCCGCTGCCGTCTCGGGACAAAGCGTCTTTCTTCTCTGCTTCGACTTTTCTCATGGAGTTTTGTCGACTGAGCGTTCGTGAATGGCTATTGGTGCTGTGTGAATCTGCGACACTGCCAGAAGCCTTTAGTTTCATCGCTGTCTTCCTGTTATCATAAAATAAATAAATCTACAGTGAATCCAGCAATCAGATTTGTCAAAGTGACAAAAAATTAATTGGTCCATATTTCAATGAGTGAACTCCTACAAAAGATCTATTTTTAAATGTTGACAAACTACAAAAGGAAAGTAACTGCACAAAGGTCAACACAAACAGGACACGAACCCAGAGTATAACTATGACGTAGCTCTACTGCTTTGCAAATGTAAGCTGTATGTGACAATGATCTCTGCAGCATAAAATATACATATTTGACACCATAGTCTTTTTCATATTTGTCATTAGTAATGTTTCTTTTAAATTCAAAATTATACAATATTGAGTGCTCCGATAATCTTGCCACTATACGACTTTTCAGCCAACATGTTCGCCTCTATTTTCAGGAATCAAGCAGGTACACACCCTTCTGTAGCTGGAGCAGAATGCATCTCGCTTGTGGCTGGCTTTCTGAAATTAGAATGTTTAACCAAATTATTACTAGAATTCCCATTAACTTACACTAAAAAACATTATTGCGATCGTCCTTGACAAGTTGACAATTGCAATTTGTTAACAAACATAAAATTAACAAAATCTACTGGTCAAAACTGGTTAAAATAAAAATGCTAGACTGTTAATTACACATTTACAAGGGTTGGTATATCATGGAAATTGTGTTCCATGACATGCCCCCCACATGACATCATACCCACCAGTGACCTTATACCATCCGATATCAACGAATATACCGGCATGCAATATAAATACTGGTATATCATAGAAATCTTGCCTTCCCACCTACCTCAGTTTTTAACACCTGTCACTCAATCTACCCCGCTTCCTTTCTCACCTCAATGTTTAACACAACACCTGTCACTCAATCAATTTAGTCAACTCCATGTCCACAATGATATAGACTTCAATCTGACAACCAACAATAGATACTACCGGTACCACAAAATACTGTAAATCACGAAATTAATGTGTCACTAATTGAATGCGACCTCTAGATTTTATACGCAAATGTGACACCAATAAAATGCGAACGGTCAGGTCTCCATATTTGTACTTACATTTTATGGGCAGCAATTAAATTAAATATGGGGGGTCGCATTTTTCGTATTAATATTCTGCTCGTATTAATATTCTGCTCGCATTCATTTTATGATTTACAGTATGTACTATAGAATTAGAAGTAATAATTTAGAGACATACCCAGATCTGTGAGCCGCTGTAATACTGGGGCCGTCTCCAGGCTGGGACTTCTTGCCACGCCACTGCTCCATGGACGAGAATATGTTGGACGCAGTGCTTTTGGACTGCAGACGTGTCACAGGGCCGGCGCTTCCTTCTGTGAATACAACAGGCATTTCAGCCTTACTTTTATATTAAGAAAATGCACCTTTGTCGAAGAATACTACACATGACTTTAGTTTAACTACTGTAAGTTCATATTTGATTCATATTTGCATAATTCATAATTGCATAAACCTAAAGACTGATGATTCTACACCATGTACAGTGATTGATTTCCTTCCAAACAATCTGCTTGCATTCCAGACATGCAGTTAATTTGTTTATTTACGAATGCTGATGAGCTGGAGTGTATGACCTCTCAACTGCGTCTCTCAACCGTCTAACCGAAGACCAATCACAGTGTACTTTTCTAACCACATGACGAACATAGAGGAGTAAGTTATTGTTTATGTCACAGCGGGAATCTTTCACCCATACGTGACACAAGGCGATGGGTGATAGTGTATAGGCAAATTGCCAGATGTTAGAAAGGTAATGTGTCAAACCATGCCCAGGGTACCCAGCAAGTGAGCGAGATTTGTTGTTCAATCTTTCACAAATGCTGTATGATATGCACAATGACAATGACTGCCGATAACTTGTGATATAATATAAAGTGAACAAAACTAAAAATAATAAAATATTTAAACATATCTATGATTCAATGATTACCAAAATGCTAAAATTTTCCCTGCTGGATTACTCGGTAGGCACAGGCACTGTTCTTTGGGACATCTCCAGTTGCCTTCAGTATGGAGAGGGTTAATGAACTTGCACCCTTGAACAAGTGACTACTTTTAATTAATTACTGTCTGAGAAAATAAAATGTACCTGGCTGGATAGGCGCTTCTGCTGCTTTAGGCGTACATTTGGGAGTAGGCACTTTAGGTGTAGGCACTTTAGGAGTAGGCACTTGGGGAGTAGCCCCCTTCGGAGTGTTTTTAGCTTCTGTGGGCAGGAAATCTTTGCCCGTAGTTACATCTGTTATAAACAGAAAAATATTCCTTCATTACTATGATTATATACACACTTCACTGGATAAGCCGTTCGAGACAATTTCATATACTGTATCATTAAAACTTGCATCACATTATCACTGATTTTGTTGTCGGGGTACTCGGAGCAAGAAGATTTCTAAATAGAACACTGCGGATCGTTGTCGGAGTGTGTGGTGACGTTATGAATTTATCCGCTCCTCGTGCTCTCAGTTTTGCCGGGAGTACAAGGATTTCAAGATGGCGTCATACGAGGAATATCTTTGTTTTGTAATCTGTCAGTAAGCGTGTATTCATTAAGATTGAATGTCACAGCATTAGTAAGTGC
>JAUTBZ010126073.1:0-15065 GCA_032361785.1 Lepetodrilus galriftensis | reverse complement strand
GTAGATGACTGACCTGTATTTCACTGAACTGCCGGTAAAGTAGATGACTGACCTGTATTTCACTGAACTGCCGGTAACGTAGATGACTGACCTGTATTTCACTCAACTGCCGGTTCTTCTCACTGGACACCTCCAGGTCCAGAGCGTCCAGTTCTCGCTTGTAGTCGTCCAGGATCCGCTGAGCGGCCAGATCCTGCTCTGGCTGGATCTTCTTGTGCATCTGAAAACAAAGTGTAATTATGAAGGCATCAAGTACAAAGATACATGGGACATTATCATATGACTGGTTGGAAATTGAGTTACAATAATGCCAATTATGAAGGCAAGTAAACCACATATGCAAAAGATACATAACATGGGACATTATCATATAACTGATCGAAAATCAAATTACAATAACATCAATCATGACCTAAACTTTTCCAGGATACCTATAAGGTCATTTCACAAGACGTAAAATATATAAAAAGAAAGAACTAATTAGTTACTGAAAGATACCAATTTACCATAACATACATTATAATTATATATTTGACATAACACTATATTTGACATGTTCTTGGTAAACATATGCTTACTTTACACTACAAGATCTCAGTTTTCTACTGTAGACCTTACATGGGTGATATGTAAATTTAAGGGACACTTGTAAGAACAAAAGATTTAATGAATGGTAAAGTATCTTATTAGAAATAACTAATTAGTTATTCCAGATTCCGACTGGCATTGACAAGTTGTTGCTGTGCATGTAGCTGACCTTGTTCCACAGTTCTCTGTGAATGTCTTTGAGTGAGGTCACATGATTGTCGTTGATGGCCAGCGAGACCTGCTTCATCTGCTCATTCTCCTGGGCCTCGAGGTCTGCCTCGGCTGCCTCCCGCTCCTGCCGATGCTGCATCTCCAGGGACTTCTTCAGCCGGTCCAGATGTTCGGGGTTGCCGTCCTGAATGACCTTGGTGGACAGCTGAGGAGTAAAAACATGGCTGCTGTAAACCAGGGCTCTGGACTAACATATGCCGGACGTACAGGGGCAAGCTAAATTGCACTGTGGGCAACATATTTTTTAACATTTTTCACCTTTGATGCCTTTGCTACTTGCCCTGACTTGCTCTGCAGGCAAGTAACTCAGAATGTTAGTCCAGACATTTAAGCATTGGAGCCCAAAGTAAAGTCAGAGATATACCGTAATACAATCCTTTCTTATGTGATATTGATAGGATGCACTGTCAGTACAGTGGCAATACAGTTGTTATCATTGGTCTTGTCAGTACCAGCTGGTTCTCGCAGGTTTCCTGCAACATTCGGTGCTACGGATGTTGCAGGTTTCCTCCGGCCTTAAACTGACAAGTCGTGATTTTAGTGAAAGATTATAGAAAGCGACTCTAAACCCAAATTTAAAAAATAAAATAAAATCCAGAAGAGGATTGATTTGAAATTGTAAGGGCAAGTTCATATCTTGGTACTTGAATTGGATCCATGCGAACATGACTCCAATGACTTTAGAAGATGAGAACTGAACCCATGGGAAAATTACCTAAAGGTTTCACAAGATGAGAACTGGACTCATGAAAACATAACCCAAAGGTTTCACAAGATGAGAACTGGATCCATGAAAACATAACCCAAAGGTTTCACAAGATGAGAACTGAAACCATTAGAACATAACCCAAAGCTATCACAAGATCAGGGTCCACATACCTCTGCTAACTCTCGCTCCTGCTTGTTGCAGAGTTTGTTCATCTTCTGGCGGCGTCTGTCGGCCATCTTCCTGCGTGTACTCTCCAACTGCTGTCTCTTTCTGTCAGACATCTTCTCCTGGAGCGCCTCCTCCAGCTCCTGCTGATTGTGCAGCAACTCATCCACGGCCTCCTGCTGCACCAGCTTCTCATCTCCCATTGACTTCTGCAGAGGAGGAAGTAGTATTAATAACAGTACGAATAATAATACAATACTTCCTACTAATTTTTAAAAAATAAAAAATTAAAATTAAAATAAATCTAAAAAATAAAGAAATACAATAAAATAAATAAAAATAAATATAAAAATAGCAATAATAATACTACTACTACTAATAATAATAAATATAATTTTAAAACAAGAGCATTGACAATAGTTGACGTACAAATCTGTCCTTGAGGCTCTTGGACATCTTCTTGCGGTACTGGTCAGATACCGGTGGCACCGTGTCAGACTCGTGTTTGGCTGTTCCGGCGTTGTCCTCCGAGTGGATAGCGTCCATCAGTTCCTGCTCCGTGGCCACCTTCATCTCCGAGTCATCGGCTCCCACCACTGGCTGGGGCAGTCCTGTCTGCTCACACTGCAGGGTCAGAGATAGGTCAGAGGTCACAGAAGGGTCAGAGGTCATAGAGAGACTATAATGACACAATTTCATTAATAGCTAAATAAACGTTTAAATTTGTTTCCATATTTTGTTATGGACTTTTGATTGTGTTTAATTTGATTGTGTTCGATTGTATTTGATTGTGTTTGATTGTGTTTGATTGAGTTTGCTTGTGGCTACCTCTTTCATGTGTTTCTCTCTGAGCAAGTTCTCTCGCTGTCTGCGTCGCTCCACCAGTTTACGTCGGAGTCCGTCCAGGTAGCGCTCCTTCTCCTTCCTGTGAGCGGCCAGCGCTGCCTCCAGCTCCAGGTCGTGGTTGGCCAGAATCTGCTGCACCTCCGAGTCCTTCAGATCTCCTAGAAACACAGACATCAGTATCACCCTTGGCATCTTCTCACTTGCAGTATCAACCCAAATGTTGATGATGAACAAAGATAAAGCCATACTAATTGGCCTGGCCACGAGATTACGAAACTTTTCTGAGTACGATTTCATGCTCAACTCAAAGGTTTGTTCACAAATCCTCATATAAAATCTGTTTGAGCATAAAATCATACTCAAAACGTTTTGTAATCTCAGAGATTGGACAAAGTGAGAATACACCAATTAGAGGACTGTAATGTTGGAACTGACCTGGGGTGAAGTGCTACACATTGCACAGGACAGATTCAGATGGAGAAAGATTGTCAAAGCCTTATGTCCCACAGGGGATGAAGAGGATTAAACATGTCCCTGCTACATCTCTTTAGGGCATCTCCAGTTGCCTTCAGCATGGAGAGGGTAAAGTAAGTAAGATAGTAAGGACTTACCCTGCAGCTTGAGAGCCAGGCCCTCGTAGAGACTGTCCATGATGCCGCGTCTCTTCTGATCGTGGTCCTGGAGGAAGTTGTCCAGAGCATCCTTCTCGTCCTTCTGCAGCTCGTGTTCTAGTTCCATCCTCTCCCCGTTCTGGTGGCGCAGAACCTCCGCCTGCTCCTTTGTTGTCTGCAGATAGAAGGCAGAACATTAAGTCTACAGATAATATCTACAGATTGACGAACATTTAGTCCACAGATGGAACTCAGAATATTATGATTACAGACAGAAGGCAGACCATCATATACATGTATGGAAGACTGAACATTTAGTCTAATAATAATAATAATAATAATAATGCAGCATATATATAATGCGCCAAATCCTAACGATGGAACATTTAGAGATAGGCTTTTAATCTTTTCCTTCATTCTGGTGTTGTTGTATTGGCTAAAGAGGCCACTAAGGGATGGGTGTTCTAGTGAGTAAGTACACGCGCACAGACCTGGGCTCCTCCAGTCTGGTTGATGTTGTACGTGGATGTGGAGCTGCCAGTGCCACCCTCGCCTCTCTGGATCTTCTGCCACATCTCCGGGGACAGCGGAACATTGCCGGAGTTGAGCTTGTCCATCAGAACCTGCAGTGAGGCAATCAGGTCTCCTTCTCGGTTTCCTCCTGAAAGGTGAAAATGTTGCGTTACCAATAAGCCTTCTCATGTAACACACTCACTAATCATGGTTCTTGTGGATGCCAAATATGTCCCTTACTGTAATGGAATTGTCATTGTCCAAAGTATCGCCAGTGAATACTTACCAAACCTGTACTTGGACCCTGCGCCGCCCATGGCGATGTTGGCGTTGATGATGGTCGGCCCGTCACTGGCTCCCTGTTGTAGTCCGTCCCTCTCCAACTTCGCTCCTCGGCTCTTCTGCCGTCGCTCGAACTCCGCCAGTTTATCCGGGTCAAGGTTATTCAGCAGCTTCTTCAGCTCGTCGTTCTGGTTGCAGATCTTGCTGTAGAACTGTCGCAGGTCGTCTTGTTGCCGTGACAACTGGGAGGCAAGATGGAGGTTCTGGTCCTCGAGTTTGTCGTACAGAACTCTCACGTTGAAGTTCTCCAGTTCATTGTCTTTTGTGGAATCTGTGCAGATTTGAGGTGAAAATTATGACATTGTGGATACCTTGGTCAATCCTGGACAGAAATAGTACATGCTAATATTCATTTGTAGTTCAATTTGTATTACGAAATATGTATATTTTTCTAAAAATACAGTAATGATAAATAAATGACTAAGCCATATTACCCATGACAGCCACAAGAGAAGCATCTGCACCATCTCCGCCTGGGCGCGGTCCAAGATAGCCGCCACTTCTGAAACACAACACAATTATTGACATATACAGTAAACACAATGGTTAGACACTAACTAAAGTGTAATTAATGTTATTCTTCAAAACAAAGCGGTGGATACATCGGTAGATAAAATAATGATGTAATTGATTTATTAACATATTTCATAGTGGTCGACGTCATTGTTAACTTACTTCTCAGGCCAGTTGTCGACATCGTATCTCATGTAGGACGGGACTGGAGGTGGTGCTCCTAAACTGCGGTACTTGGGCTTCCAGTGCTTCATGGGGTAGATGATGGAGTCCCGCGGGCGCCACACCAGCACCGCCACCACCAGCAGCACCACACACGCCCCGAAGAACGCGATCAGCCCTATGATGAGCCCCCAGTCGGGAGCCTCGTTGGCGACACTCTGCTTGGATACGGACAGTAGCCCCAGATTGGCGGGCGTGGATGGAAGGATGCGGGACACGCCACTCGGACAGTTCACGCCTGCCGACTTCACGGTCACGATGAACTCACTGGAATAGATGTGAGGGTAGAGGAGTTGATGTCATGATCTTCATATGAAGAAAAATACTGATAGATTGATTGATTTAATGCTTTAAGTTGCTGAGATAATATTTCACCCATATGCAAGAAATGTAGGTAAGAAGGTTACAAATAAAAAATAAATATATATTTTTAAAAGGGGAAACAAAAAAATGGTTCAAAAGTATTAGGAATTGCATAACAGGAAATTGAAAAATTTAACTTTTTTTGTGGTCCAAAATATCAAACTTAATGGATAAAAAAATAATTTGCAATCAATTTCATAATTACAAATAAAATGAAATTTGCAAGATTTCTTAGTGGATTTGCCCGAATTATTGTTAAAACATCAAAAACTAACCTGTCAGGCTGCTGTGAGTCACTAAACACGTAGATCCCAGCCTCGGTGAAGACGTAGGCGAAAGTGGTGATGACAACTTGGGTGTTCGTGACCAGACTGGCCATCTGTGTGAAGGGTCCGAAGTCAAAGGTTGGGTTGGTGTTGTACAGATGATCCTTGACGTACACCGGGTAGTGGCTGGATGCTCGGTCTGTGGCGTTCAGCCAGATCTTGAACAGAATCATCTCGTCCAGTTGCAGGCACAGGATTGGACTGGAAATCTGGTTGCTAGGTACCGTGGTTGCTAGGAGACGTCTTCTTCCCGTGAGTGGATTGTCCAGGATGTCTTGTGGTGTTCCTGTAAATAATCATTGTCAAGTCACTGAGGAAATTTGTAGTTCTTGTTAAGCTTCTAACATTAGCATTTCTTATCATCAATATAAATTATACTCTTTGAAGAGAATCGTCCACAGAATTTGTTGGATTCTGTCCACACTTACTGAAGAGATCGGCTGCTTCTGATGGATCCCGGAAGAGTGATGCGGTGAATCTGTCGGGGAACAGACTGGCGACAATCACGGCCTTGGGTCCGACTGAGGTCTCTAGAGGCCCATAGGAGTTTGGCAGAGTCTGGAAGAAGAAGGGTTAAGCTACAGAACTGTTCGATGTCATTGCTCCAGGACCATAAGGCTGTAGGCAGAACCAGCAGGACTGTGTCAAGGGCCATTTAGTTTCACAAGCTATGAAATTATTTAACTTTGTTTAAAATATGTTTATGAGAAAAGAAATAGTTGCCAGTATGCTATAGGTACACTAGCATTGCCATTGCTTTACTAATTTCCCTTATATGTTTGTTTCTGGTCTTCAAGCCATGAAGGAGCACAAAGAGAAAGAGAGGAAGTACCTGGATGCTGGCGATACCAGTGCCTGGGTCTACAATGCTGACTTGGAGGACGCCTTTAGCATCCAGTTCACAGGTAATCTGTGGGGCAACGTCGGTCCGACACGTCAGGTCGCAAATTGCGTCAGGATGAGCGTATTCGAGGCAGGTGCATCTGAAATCAGGATCAACTTGATTTATATCAATGATAGGAATAATTGAGGAATAACAATCTGATCTTGCCGAAGTCAACACGAGGTGAAGGATTGAGTCATCTGTGATGTAGCAGAATTATATGACCAGTTGAGACTTGAAGAATGACTATTATGAGCTTCTGATAAATAAATAGCACTGAAACAGCTGCAGCATCACTACTGGTGTTAACACTCACATGGACCATCAGCTACACATAGGATCAGAGCTATGAGATTTCGATGACAAAAATATACGAGAGTAATATCCATAGAACTGACCTGCCAAAATCTTCATCGAAGACTCCAGAGCTGTCGGGACATGCTGTAGAACAGTCGTACAATTCAGGAATCACACAAAGTCTCTTGTTGGCAACGCGAGCTTCGTACTGCGAACATCTGGTGTCCACAATCTGCTGACAGTCTTGTTTTCCGTTTCCTGCCGATATTCCCCGGTCGATTTCGTTGTAGAAGATGAATCCCGAGAGACAGACACACGATCCGTCAGACTCCTGGAAGGATCGGTAGTTCCCAAGACACGAGCATTGGACACTTCCTAGTCCAGACTCAGAGAAGCTGCCGCACGGTCTGCAGGCCTTCTGTCCAGCGAGATTGTTGTAGGTTCCGACCTCACAAGGTACACAATCACCGAATTTATGGGCACGGTTAAGCTTGCCGTACATCCCAGCAGGACATGGTGTAGGTATAGCTGCTCCTTCAGGGCAGTACGATCCAATTGGGCAGGGGTTGGTGAAGCCGTGTCCGGTTCCCTTAGGACAGAAGTATCCAGCCGGGCAGAGATCGCATCTACGGCGGTCGGTGTAGTTGCCATAGTAACCCGCAGGACACATTAGACAGGACCGAGAATACTCGTACCGGATGCCGGAGTGGTTGTTGGCCATGTGACCCAGAGGGCAGGCCAAGGTCAAGTTGCTTCCCTCGGGGCAGTAGTACGGGTAGTGACACAGGATGGGGTTGTCTGTGCTCCCGGGACAGTAGTAGCCCGGCCAGCAGAGAGGAGGCGTCCCCGTGGTCCCACGACAGAAGTGACCGGGGCGACAGTCTATCTCAAGTGACGCACCTACTGGACATTCGTACGTCTCTCTGCACGGGATGCCCATGGTGTTAATGGTGTCGTTGGGGCAGAAGTAGCCGGGTCTGCACTGGTCACAGTTGACGGCGGAGTCCACGCCCGGGATCAGCTTCATGCGGCCAGAGGGACACAGGCTGGGTTCGTCCTGCTGCAGACAGTAGTAGCCAGGCGGGCACAGGTAGTTGGAGTAGTCAGACATTCCTGGAAGATTAAATCAAAAATTTAATTTAATAATGTTTCCAAGACATTGAGAATTATTTTGAATTATGAAATCTTATAATTGTAGCCATGCTGGACATAATCACAATTATTGGTCATGAAATCAATATAATAATTTTTGTTTTTAAATGAAATAAAAGATGTGTTTACAATGCAACATTAAGAATTATTTCGAATTATGATATTTTATAACCTTAAATATGCTGAATATAATCGCAATCATTAGTCTTATGCAACATTGAGAATTATTTTCAATTATGATGTCTTATTACCTTAAATATGCTGGATATAATCACGATCAATTGGTCTTTTGAAATACAAATTTAATTATGCATTTACAATACAATATAACTACCGTAATTGTTTTAAATTCTGATGTCTTTAAGTTTCTTCCTGCTGTCTTATATCACAATCAGTTTAACTGTAGTTGCTTAGGATGGAGGCTATGAACTAATTCTCAGGTCTTCTCCTGGTAAATATCTTCCTATGATAGGCTATGTACCTGTGTGGTTGCACCAGAACCCAGCTGGACACGGGAAGCACTCTGTGATGTCCTTGGCTCCGGTGATGTTACGGAACGTCAGTCTCGGACACGGGCTGGTGCCATTACCCAGGGGACAGAAGTAACCCTCAGGACATGGTGTGGGGTCAGCAGAACCTGAAAACAATTAAAATGGAGACAATTGTCATTCCTTTGTTGGAATAATAACTCTCCAGTACAGAGCCAATGGTCGTTGTTATTTACATATTTATAGTCATAGCAGAATGACATCTCACCTTCTGGACAGAGGAACCCAGCAGGACATGGTTGGCAGTCGCTCTCCTGGGAGGCACCAACCGTCTCTCTGAACGTGTCCTTGGGGCAGGGGGTTGGCGTGACGGTCCCCTCGGGACAGTAGAAGCCCCGGGGACAGAACCCTGCACAGGGGTCGGTGGACACGCACGTGTCGTAGTCCACGGTGTCGTTGGGCATCGGCTGTAGGGAGCCGGACTTGCAGAAGTATCCAGGTGTGCAGTTTCCGTAGATCTCACCATTCCTGAAACACAAACAAATAAATATGAAAATTATTCAATTTCATTTCAATTGATCATATGACACCAACTTCTTAAAACGAACATTAAAATATATTTTTAAATCCATTTTTTTTTAAATTACATTTTATAACACTAACTTGTCAAAAACCATAGTAAACCTACTGAAAAATACAATACATTGAAATATCAACCGTGTATCTACAATATCAGAATTGGACAAGATGATGAACACTGATGACATTACCGGCAGAACTGGCCAGTAACACAAGCTAGACAGTCAGCTTGAGATCGTAAGTTGGTCATATTGTCGTAGGTGAAGGTTCCATTGGCACACGGTATTGGGTAGGCAGTTCCTGTATTGAAGACAATCAAAGAGACGTATATAACATCACTACTAGGAGATGCTACTACCCCAGCAACTAATATTCTATTAGAAAAACATTCTGAGATAAGATACTAAGGTTGTGAGATGTGAGTATGATATGTATTATCTGCCAATATTGTGCTACATAGCCTTGTTTGTTATTTTCAGCTACAAATAAAGTAGATCTAACACTTTGGTAATGAAGACAACAAAGATATTACAATTATTTATAAGAAAATAAGTAAAAACATATGCAATTCATTGATGTTTGAAACTCATGGCTCAGACTACTTGAAAATTATTTCATTAGAAATAGAAGAGTGTTTATAACATTTACAGATCCTTTAATTTACAGTTTACTGAACATTTAACTTTGATGGCAGGTTGAATTTTGAAAAACCAGTGTGACAATGAGCGAGTGAATATGGAGTTTAATGTTGCTGCGGGAATCTTTCACCCATTTGCAACGAGTGTGACAATGACCACCATGGTGATGAGACTGACCTTGAGGGCAGTAGTGGTGAGGCGGACAGTCGTTGAGTGTTCCAGACACGGAGCTCTGACAGTAGTAGCTGGCAGGACAAGGCTCACAGAAGTCCTGCATAGTGTTCACCTGGAACTGCCCGGCAGGACAAGGAGTGGCAGCAGCAGATCCTTCCTTACAGAAGTGTCCTACTGGGCAGATGAAGCCTGTGGGTGTCGCGGTGGTGATGCTCTCGTTGGACGGACAGAAGTAGCCCTTGGTGCAGAGTCCGGTGACATCTGTCTGCCCGGGGGACTCGCAGTAGTGACCGCCGACACAGGGAAGGCAGTCATCCGGAGAACCTCCACCTTGTGACAGAGAAAGGTACATTCAAAATTTTATTTAGAAAGGATAGTGAGTGATTATGGAGTTTAACGTCACTGCAGGATTCTTTCACCCATTTGCGATGATTTTAAAACATAAAAATTATAAGTAAACTATGGTAGACAATTATGAAATAGTGACAGTTACTCATTAGGAGAACCTTCATCTGATAACAGAGGGCAACATAAAGATTATTTTAACAAAAATATTATAAAATAAAATAAAACAAAAAATACAAAATAAACTACGGTAATGACAATAAATTCCAAATTTCATTCCCTGATGAGGTCTTGCCATAAAGAACACAATAACATACATTGGTATGATGGCTTAAAAACAGTGTTTAACATTACTGCGGGAATCTTTCACCCATTTGCGACGATTTAAAAATAATAATTTCACATACATTTGAAAATGGACATGAATAGCAAATGTACGAGGTGCGGTCATCTCACCTGTAGAGTTCCTGGTGGTGCCTGCTGGACATAGGTAGCGCATGGACGTCCCCTTTGGACAGTAGTGACCGACTGGACACAGGCCGTTGTTGGGGTAGGTGGGCGTCGGCTGGGGGATGCTGCTGTTGGCGCCACCCTCACAGAAGTACCCAGCATCACACTCACCTGTACAAGAATTACAAAACATATCTTGATGATCTCCATTTTTTTTAGTTTCTTCCCTAACATATTCATACATTTCACAATATTCAGAATTTGAACATTGTTTTTGTTGTGAAAATTGGAGAATGACATGCTAGTTTTCTCCATACTGGATTAAATATCAATTATTAGTCTAAAATCTGCATAGTTTCTTACAGCAGAAAGCAAATCTGATGACTGTAAACATTAATAATGGTATGTTCCTTATCACTACATTGTAGTACAAAAGCTATTGTCGGGATTCCAAATATTCACAAATCACAGAATGTCAATTAGTGTAGGTTTAAAAAATATAACCGTTTTATTTAGATAATGCAATCAGAATATCCTTCATCTTTCAAATAAAAGCAAATATTCTATCTCTTCCAACTCTTTTACTCTGTATAGATGTGCCTTGAGCATATATTTTGTGTATGGATGTATACAAATTTAATATTACTATTGTTATTATTAGTTGTGGGTAGTTGACGTACCGGTAGTATCTATGTTTCCATTGCCAGCACAGTATTGGCCTGGGGGGCAGTCTATACACTGTGCGGCCGACGCCATCTCTGTCTTGTTATTGTACGTCCCCGGTGGACAAGGCTGGGGCAGAGAGCCGAATGGACAATAGAATCCTGCAAGGACAACCATCGATGTTAATGGGAACACATTGTTAAACCAAGCATTAGGATGAACATTTATCTACATCAATAATCAATGGATTTCTGTCCACATATTCCATAAATATTCTTGTATGAAAATACTGATATATACTCTCAAATATGCAAATTAGATATGTAGGAATGAACAAATCTAATGATAATGTGATTAAAATGCTCCAACATTTGTTTATATATATCTGTATAGGTTCTCTGGAGACTGCATGAATGTTCTGTATTTATGTCTCATGTTCGAAATGTGACCCAAAAGATGGCAACCAAGACCCAAAGTACCGGGTACTGACCCATCTTGCAAGGCTCTAGTTACATCAAGCAAGGATTAAGTACTGACCCATCTTGCAAGGCTCTAGTTACATCAAGCAAGCATTAAGTACTGACCCATCTTGCAAGGCTCTCCGCTGGACATGTTGCTCCTAGGACACATCTGACCGGCCTCGCACAGCGTGCAGTTGGCCTGGCCGTAGTTCTGCTGGTACGTTCCTATTGGACAGCCGACCTCCGCCACCGTGCCCTCCTCGCAGTAGTAGCCCGGGGGACATCGGTAGCCCTGGATGTTGTCCGTGGGGGTCGGGGTGGTGCTGCCACCTGTACACACGTAGCTGGGGATGGAGGAAGAAAGGACAACAATGACTTAATGGTCTTCATGTCAGGTGGATGTATACTAACAATGACATAAGTATACAGAGATGAAGAACATATGTCTATGTTAATATGCAGTGTGAATGCTGGTTGCTTATGATCTTAGTCAATAAATATTTACAAATATAAATAAATAAATAAAACATAATTTATGTTGTTAAATCATTAAATAACCAACTAAATAAATAATTAACTTTAACTAAATGAATGAATGAATACATATACAAAATAATTAATAATACAAATAATTATAAATAAAAAATACATAATGAATGAATGAATAAAATAATTTAATAAATAAATAGATAGATAGTACACAGCTGTACACACTGACCCGGGGTAACACTTGGGAGCGGTGGAGCTGATGGTGTAGGCCTTCTGGTTACAGTAGCGCCCCGCCCAGCACTTCTCACAGCCCTCGGCCCCAGTCACCTCCTTCTGGGTGGAGAATGTCCCCAGGGGACACGGCTGGGGGTAGCTGGTGCCGTTGGTGCAGAAGTAGCCGATAGGACAGACGTCGTTGCCGGTGAAGTTGGCGACATTGCTGGTGTCGATCTGAACACAGTGGAAGTAATGTTGGGAGAGTCACATAAGAAAGTACTCATTTAGAATATGTACATACATATTTACAAAATGTATTACAAAAATATTGATAGATACATTTTGTGGAATATTTTCTGGGGAATAATTCAAACTAAACAGATAATAATACAAAATTTCATTCACTATTTAAAATGTAATCTAGAATTTTGAACAGTGGCAGAAACTTGAATAATTCTAATTACTTAACAAACAGTTCTACTGATCACATGGACATTAGCAGTAGTAAATAATCTAAACCAATGAAAAATTAACAACATAGAAATATAGCAAGCCATCATTACAGAGGAAAATGTCAATAAAGAAGTGTTCTACAAATCTCCTGATAACTCCCAGGGGACATAACTCTAACTGTGTCCGGTGCAGGGGAGATAACTCTCGTACCATATCGTTGATGGGTGTGGATGAGGATGCCCCTCCAGTACAGTAGTACCCAGCGTAGCACTCTCCTGATGGTTCTGACAGTCCCGTCCGGTCACAGTAGGATCCGCTGGAGCACTGGGTGCAGTTGTCCACGTTGGTGTAGTACTCGTCTGGGCCGTATGTCCGCGCGGGACATGGGAACGTCTGGGAGGCTGTGGTCCCCTCGGGACAGTAGAATCCCCGGGGACAGGGCGTCGGGAACACAGCTGGGTGGCCTGCAAGTCAGGAGATTTAGGATTAGAAGATGTGCAGGTCCTCAACACCAAGGCTGATGGTAATATTGTTCGTGTCTTAGAAAATATGTTGTCGATGGTATTCAGTATGTGCCAATCCTCAAGAATAATATCAGGCTCATGGTAATTGATACTGTTTATTGAATATAAGACAGTTTGTCATAGTGTTACAAAAAGTACAAATCCTCAAAAATGTAACCAGGTAGCGTTTCCTTACCATCAATGTATGTAACATTGCCATTGGCCATGTCGCAGAAGTATCCTTCAGGACAGGGAAGACAATCACTCTTGCCGTAGCTGGGTTGGTAGGAGCCGCCAGGACAGATAGTAGGGATGGCAGAGCCTCTCTCGCAGAAGTGACCCTTCCAGCAGACCAGGTCTGAGGGCGTGGGACTAGACTGACCCTCGGGGCAGTAGAATCCGGGTTCGCAGCTGCCAGTTGGGGTCACGTCTCCTGGACCTACAGACATCACCAGAATGTGTACATACCACCAAAAATATGTCATAAAGACAAATGCATAATCTGATACCATTATGAAGATTGATTTTTTTTAAATTATTGATTGAATTAATACTTTATGTCACCCATAGGCGACCAAAAAAAAACGGTTTAATTTTTTTTTATTAAAATAATATAAAAAATGTAAATAATGCTTGAAATACAGATTGGGAAGAAGAAAATGAACATTTATAGCTTACCTTGACAGAACATGCCTCCTGTGCAGTTGAGACACTGGTCTTGGCTGGCAGTTCCGGTCTTGTTGGCGAAGGTTCCAGCTGGACATGGCTTTGGTGTTCCGGTGCCGTCCACACAGTAGTGACCCTCCGGACAGATGATCTGGTCCGGAACTGAGCTGGTGCCGTTACAGAAGTAGCCAGAACTGCAGTTGCCTGAGGAAGACAATGAAGCACAATGGAAGACCGTGGAAGACAATGGAAAACAATGGAAAACAATGGAAAACAATGGGGGGGAAATGGAAAACAATGGAAAACAATGGAGAAAACAATGGAAAACAAATAATGAAAGAAGGAGAAGCTTCAGCTGATGCTTATAGGTCACCAAATACTAGCAAGTGTAGTTAATCATAGTCCTTATAACTATGCAATAGTTTAATTTTAACATTGCAATGAAATCAATCCGGAAGACATCGTTAAAAACAATATATCATGGAATTATAATTCTTTGAAAATATTATGAACTTGTGATTGATCTTCGTGGCTTCTTAAAAGGGAATGGTCAGAAGAAAGCATGTAACTTAACTCAACTTAACTATGTTGTCCTTTAACCTACTTCCTCCTGAAGGCAACCATTAATTCCCTATAGAATAATGACTGCTAAATGCAACTGAGAATATGTGAATGTTGGCTGAACATTTCTACAGAATATTTCCACCTATATCTGACAAAGTCCAGCAGAGACAGGTACTCTAGATCTACAGCAATTCTTAGGGCCAACAACATGACACATACAAGGATGTCTAAGCTATTCTGTACTGTGAGGTGTGTAGCACTCTTACCTGTCGGCTGGGCCAGTCCTGGGCTGCCACAGTACTGGGCGGGGGTGCAGGGCTGAGGCTTGCGACTGGCCTGTGGACAGTAGTAGCCCATGGGACAGATCCCACCACTCGTCAGCTCAAAGTCTTGACATACGCAGTCCCACAGTGGCGCGCATGTGTCGTTGGAGTACAGGTCGCTGGAACAAGATGCAGTAAGGAGTTCATATTAGTCGGTATCAACATTATTGAGACACATATGCATATACAGATACACATAGAGAGGCATACATTAAGGGGCTGCTCCTTTCTAGCTGTTCTGTCTGTACTTTCTGTCCGACGCATGTGCAGTTACACTGTGCGGTGTTGATCC